>MU741297.1:2831-35790 GCA_026770625.1 Nicotiana glauca
ATATATATATATATATCTTCACTGAATACATGATATACATGCATGTATTGATGTATAGCATGTATACATGAAAGAACAACAACAACTTATATAATCATATCGTCACCTATTGAGATTCCTATCATCACGTTCTACAAGTCCTTGTCGACTACAATAATTTGACTTGGTCATTGTCCATAGGCCATGATACAAGGTGACTTGACAACAGTTCTCCCTTTTATGCAATTCCCTCATATTACACTTCAAGTTTTTTCCAGAACCAAACTATCGTTTAACCATATACTCAAGTTATGCAACCAAAAAAAAATCTCCATAACTAAACGTTAAAGTTGCAATACAAAACGCGATATCGATACGTAGACTTAAGCTAAAACTTATTACTCGGTGAATCATATTAGCAAATCATATTACTTATCAAATATTTACATCATGCAAATAAGAATCTTCAAAATAATCATACATGGTTTCAACATAGTAGGAGATGAACTACTCAAACAGCCGGATGTAGTTACAACAAGAACTGGAACACATGATAACTAAACAAAAAAAGAGAGGAGAGAAACGTACCTATATTTTGTATCTTGAAAACAAGCCCAGAAACCTAATCAAAGAAAAAGGTTAACAATTATTAGCAATTAAAAAAGTAGAACAAAGGAAGAATCATAAGAAACAAAAGCGGCAGATCTAACTAAATTCTTACGGAAGACTGAACGAAGACAGTAGGTTTAGGTTGGACTTGGAGTTAAAATAATAAAATAAGGAAAAGGGTAAAGTAGGATTAATAAGTAATAAATAAGGGTATAGTTGGAAAGAAAAATACGTAACGATCCGACCACACACCAAATAGGTCGTTACGTAAAATGGCTTTTTTTATTGTTACGTAACAATACGATACAACGGATTTTAAATAACAATCAAAATAAATATTGTAACTATAATAACGATACGATACGATACAATGGGTAACAACCATCCAAACAAGGGGTAAACTGAATCAAATTTTGGTCATTATATCTTCCCTTATTCGGAATACATATACAGAAACTCCTAAATTTTAGGAATTTATAAATCCTTTCCTTAAATAAATTATGTAAAGTAATTATGATATTTTTTTGTGTGCATTAGACAAAATGTGTATAAACGTGTTAGAAATCTACTAATAAAATTTTAGATCTAATATTAATTTTCAAAAATTAAAAATTACTCATAATATGTAAACCAAACTTATAACATACTAGGCCGAGTATGAAAATATATATAAATAAGTTTAATACGACATGCTTATGTTTTAAAATAATAGTAGTAATTTAATTCGAAGAAATAAGTACTATAATGTACTTTAAGTTAAATATTTGAATAAGTTGAATACATATTGTCAATATTATACGCACATTAAATTACAAATCCAATTACAATACTCGAAAAGTAAAATATAGATAAGATAAATTTATATGTTGAAATTAATGAGAATAAATTATATACATTTATTCATAAGTAATTTAATGTAGTAGTTAAAAGAGATAAAAGAAAACATAGAGAGCAAAAGGTATAATTGATATTCCTTCTTGAATTAGCTATACAGAATCAATATTCTTTATTGAATAAATTTAGATATTTATTAATTCAAAAATGATATTTATATAATTTTTAAAAAGTTTTATACTCATTTAGATAGGTTACACGCGCAACGCGCGTACCATAAGACATGTTATTATAAAAGCACGAATATTAAAACATTAAATATTGAACGACAAAACTATCCTTGAAATGTTAATCGACATTTATAAGTTTAATTTTTTTTGGGAAAAGACAATACCATAGTAGGTACAATTGTATTTAGAATTTTGCTTATAATAGAACTCTAAAATCAACCAAGATTTTGGAAAATCACCGCCACTAGCCCACTACATAAAAGAAGCGTACCTTATTTGTAATGGGAATTTTAATTCAGTTAAGCCTTTCAACTCTATGTCATTTATATAAGGAAAACTAACTGTTAAGGAATTATGTAAGAGACGTGCATATATTTTTTTTTATTTAACTTTGAGAATTATCATCAATTGTTCAACATCTTTTAGTTGTGATTGCTGGCCGAAGGTGGTTATGTTGCTTTGCGATACAACAGTTGAGTTCTTCCTCATTTGGTATTTTTTTTTTATGTGCTTTATGTTTAAATATCTTGATATATTAGAAAATTTATGATGAGAATTAGGGTATGTAAAAATTGTATTTTTGTTTTAAATTATTGTTGAGATAGGTAGAGCAATTTTTACTTTTTTTTCACCATAAATAAATTTCTTCGCTTTGTATATGTAATTTTTTAAATTGAGTTTCTTTGTTTAAAAATTAGAATTAACCAATTCCGTTTGGACTCGGCTAGCTATAATGAGAGAATCCTAAAACCAAGGCCTTCCCAATTACAAGTATATAATGTCGTACATGCACAAGCAATAATTACATGATAGGTCACAATTAATTTTCTAATATTCGGACATTTTAGAATTAACTAGTATCTATGAACGTGCGTTGCACGTTAATAATGACACCTGATGATTTAAATATTTATTTATAAGAAGGAACAATAAAATTTAATTAATTAAAGAAATTTTATGTATAATAATACAACAATCATGTAAATGCTGAAAAATATTATTACATTAGCATAATACATGAATTTAAAATCAAAGGACATCATCAAAACTTACACAAATGATCAATTTTTTCATGTTAATTAGATAATTATGTATTATATAGTTTAAAAGTATATAGTGTGATGGTATCTTAACCAACACTTCTTTGTGAACAATATTTTTTTGTGTATGTTTCCTCCTAATGCTTTGGTTGATCTGCATTAACCAGAACTTTTGTTGTCGATCTCGATATCCATCTTGAAACACACAGTTATTCGTGCAAGAAAACATATTGCGGTAAATGTAGTCCAATATTTAAGATATTTGTCCTTGAGATTTATTTATTATATTTGCAAAACATAAACATACTAAAAATTATTTTCACAAAAATTTAAAAGGATATTCCTTAGTTTCGAAAGACGAAAAAATTGAATTCAAGGATAAGAATATACTTAGAAGCACATTGACCAGTATCATAATTTTTGAATGTATGACGTTATTGTCAAAATTTCTATATACCATATGTGTGCTATTACATAAGCTATTCGGCGTATCTAAGTTTTTCAGTAGTACGACGGATAATTTTTTCTTCAAAATTGATATATATACAGTGGAAGATCAATTTTAACTTAGTCTATTGTGTATGTGATACTAACATACGTAAGAAATAATAAACTTGACAACAAACATATATGGTAGAAGGCCATTTGGTACTAAAGTGTTTAAGGCCTCATTTGTTTGTTTTAAGATTAAGACGTCTGGATCTGAATACACATCTGAATATCAAGTTGTGTATTAAGATTAAGACACCTGAATCTGAATACACATCTGAATATATTAAGATGTGTATTAAGATCTGAATAGAAATAATTAAGACTGTTTGATTTTTAACATGTGAATGAATACAATTTATTTTTATTTATAAGTTAATAAACATAAAATTCAAATGAAATACTAACTAATCTAATATTCTATCAATAAAATATATGTTTTTAAAAATATGATAGTTGTTGGTGGTAATGGCTAACGGGTGAATGTCGACTAGAGGCGATGGTTGGTGGTAGTTTTGGTTGATGATGGTGGTTCATGCTAGTAGCTAGTAGTGATTGGTAGTGGTGTCGATTATGATTGAGGATAGTGGTGGTGAGTGGTGATAGTTAATAATGGCAGGCGGTGGTAATAGTTGTGACTGAGGAAGGTGGTGGGTGGGTGGTGGTAGGTTATAAAATGGGCAGCACCGACTGTAGTTGTTGATGGTGATGGGGTGGTCAGTTGTGTTAATTGAGGTAGATGAATGTTGATTGTAGGTGAGAATGATGGTGGTCGGAGTGGCGGAGATAGTGGGTAGTCGGAGTGGTGGGGATAGTTGGTGGTGATGGTTGATAATGGTGGCGACTATGATTGAGGATGATAGTGGCATGATGGTGGTAGTGGTGGTGGTGGCATGATGGTAATTGATAATGGTAGGCGGTGACGGCAATTAATAATGAATATGTGATAGTATCTTAATGAAATTAAGTCTTTATTATAGATCTTAATCATACAGACCTATTCAGACCCATTAAGTGGTTGTGAAGTAAAAAAAAACAAACACTCTTAATGATTAAGATCTGAATAATTAAGATTCAGACTTTAAAAACAAACGCACTTAATGTCTGAGATCTGAATGATTAAGATTCAGACCTCCATTAAGTGCAAACAAATGAGACCTAAGTATTCTTCTTGGTAAGAATTATTGGTATCATTTTCTGCTGAGTCAAAAACAGAAAAATATTTTTTTTTACTATAAAATTTTGCAATCAACCTTTTGTTTAGTCGATCAACATATTTATTTATGCTAGTTAAGATATTTTTTTAATTCAATCATGCAATCTACACAAATTGCGTTTTAATCTAATGATAGAAATACTTCTCTTATTAAATGCACTACTATTATCATTGAGATTGATAACCAAGTGTCCAGGAAGACCAAAGTCATCTTTTATTGGGTATTTTTTAAAAGTACACAAAAAAATGAAAAAAAATATTATTTAAATAGCAAAATAGTTCAAATATAATATAAAAATATATTATCGTGTGGGTATTTTTCCCCTCAATTTCATCTCTTTATGAGGTCCATTTAATATTAATTTTCTTTTGGTATTGCACATTATGGAGTGATAATGTATTGCTAATATAGAGTATTCTTATGAAATTAATTTTATTAAACATTCCTACATATTTTTAATAAGTATTTAATAGACTAAGTTTTATTAATTTTAAAATCATAAATATTCAAAATTAGCATAGAAGGTATTGTAGTTCAAAAATTAAGTTATTGCAGGTATGGCTTTTCCCTATGAGTTCTTCCATTTAATATTTTACGGCTACTTTGGTATATTAATATTATATTTAAACTTTTATAATAATATAGACTCTCTTTTTTCTAAATGGATTTGGACCATATAATACATTCTCAAATTAAATTAATAATAGGACATTATAATACATTTTCAAATTAAATTAGTTATAGAAATTTTTAAGAAGTATATCCTAAAAGTAATAGGATTACATGACTAAAGATATTTACTTGTTCAATTTTATATGAATTAGACAGCCTGAAAGTAATTATACTAATATGATTCCTAACGTGTAGTTTTATGTCCTAAAACTAATAGAATTATAAGGCTAATATCTAGAATTTCGGTTATGTTCTTTTATTATGAGTTATTATACTTAATATTATAGGATTATTTTTGTAAACCGACAAATTAAGTTACTTATCATTAGAACATGACATTAGCTTTGAGTCACGATGTAATTTTTAAGATTTTTTTACATTAAACAACATGTTTGATTTATGAGATGAAAAGTAAATAAAATTTTCTGTAAATGTTAAATGTTGATTCTATTTAAATAATTAAAGATAGAAAAATCATGAAGATCAAACAACAAATAAAATAAAATAATTTTAAAACTAATTTTAATTAAAATCGACATAAAATGCAACTACAACTTTTATGAAGGAACTTTATTTTGTTTAAAGTCAAAAAAAGGGAAAACATTCCTTCAATTTCTAATATAAATAAAGAAGGTAATATAATATTATTAAATTTTAAAATGTAGAGTCAAAGTGGACTCTTGAGTTTATAATTCTTTCTATTTTTTTAACTCCAAATATTTTCAAAGCCTTTCCATACGTATTTAGACCATATCTCTCTTTAAGTTTTTCCAAATCAAGGTTAAAATTAATGTTTTTATTTATGAATTCTTACCTAGTTCAATAAGAAAAGATTTAATAACCAAAATTTAGTTAATTTTAAAGTTCTAAATATTAATGTGCAGTTATGTCCTAAAATTAATAGAATTATAAGGCTAATATTTAGAATTCCGGTTATGTCCTTTTATTATGAGTTATTATGCTTAACATTATAAGGTTATTTTTGTAAACCGATATTGTATTCATGCTTCTATAATAATATAGATAATCTATTAAAATTACTTACTTTTTATACAAGTATAATTTCACATAACTCCCTCCAAATTTGGCTTGTAACACTAATCTTCCATGCAATTCATAATACAAAGTTTGCTCCCTTGTTTTGATTTCTCAACTTAATAATTATTTTAAACTATTTATCGTTACTGCAACATGATATACGAACATTAATATTTGAAGTGTACATGATTTGGCTAAAGACACTTACCATACTTATTCTAAGACTAGAGTCTTTCCAGGAAGAGCTCAAAACTCAAATATTCATTCTTTAAACACGTATATACAAGACGAGAAGAAAAACATATAACTACTCAATATATAAAAGAGATAAAATTTACTAACATTCTTATGTACATTGGCTCTAAATATGTATGTACACAGATGAGAAAAGATAACATGCAACTACTCGCTATTTAACATTTGCCAACATACATATTTTTTATGGAAGACAATAAAAATATGATGAAACAAAATGAATAACTTAATATTCGAATTTGAAGGATAAAATTACATTGTCTTTCTAAAATGGCTGTTTAATTGACATATTTTGGGACGTACCTTAATAATAGTTTATTTATTTAAAGTTGGATGAGTTTCTTTTTAATGTAAATGTGGAGGTTGAAGTATTTTTTACCTTACATTTTAATAGTTAACGAGAGATACATAAAAGCTAATATATATATATATATATATATATGACTGACATTCTTCTAGTCCATTATGAAAAGATGTACGTCTTTATGTATTTGATGAGTACACTCGACATTCAATATTTTAAAATTTACCAATATTCTCTTATTTAATTAATGTAATATATTGATAATCACTAGATTTTAATGATTTTTCGGTATACTATATGTTAACGTGTCAAAAGTTATTTTCCCTGCGTCAATTAAATATACCATCGTATAAATTAAAATATAAAAGTAATAAGGATAAATAAAGGATATATAGTTAAGAATTTGTTTAAATTGTGTGAAAACGGGTAATTTGCATGTTAAACAAAGAAAAAAATGATTAAGGTACCCGCTATGTAAGTGGGGCCCGGCCGCCGCTGATCCGCTAGCTCCTTTCACATTTGTCAAAGAATTTATTTACCCGAACCATCTTTTGTCAGTCAAAGTCAAACCTCCACTACTTCAAACGCGCCAAAGAAATTTACCCACCACCGCCAAAAAAAGGCTGGCTTTGCCGTCAGCCATGACTTTTATCCAATATTTAAACTCTGTGAAATGACAAAATTATTCCTCCATTCAACAACCCACCAACTTCAGCTAGGTCCCTTTCGTCATTACACACAAAAAAACAAAAAAAACAAAAAAGGAAAGAGAGAGACTAGCTTTCTTGTTTCTCCAGCTCAAAGTCTGTAATAGCACTCAAAAAGGCAAGACTCATATGAAGAAGAGAATTACTGTAAAAAAAATTAGCAGATTCTGACACCCTTTTGGGAAATTCGAATTGGGTTTGGGTTTTCTTAGCCAAAAAAATGGCGTTTAATCCTAGAAGTAAAATGGACCCACAAACGGCAGCAGAAAAAGCCGTCTCAATGATCGGATTCGGTTATGATTTGACGAGTGATATCCGGTTGACGGCGTGTAAACCCGGTCTAAGCGGGTCGGGTTTGATAGAGGTTGATCAGAAGTCGACCAAGGACCTAGTGGTGCCAGGTGGGGTGGTGGTTTCAAAGGTTTCGACTTCAATCAAGTGCGATAAAGGTGAACGAACTAGGTTTCGCTCTGATGCTCTCTCTTTTAGTCAGGTAATTTTCTTTTTTCAGCTTTTTCCTCCACTTGTCTTTTAATATTTATTTTTTCTTTAACCGTTTAATATTGGTATGGTTGCTATAGCCTATAAAGGAATTGGGTTATTGAATTTTTGCTGTTGCTGTTCATTTGCTGGAAAAGAGTAGATTGATAGTGAAGAGCTTGTACTTTTTAATCAGTTCATTTAATGGTTTGCCTGAAATTTCATTTCCAGGAAATTTAATTTGCTTAAAAATGAAAAAAAAATTGAATCTTTTTCTGAATATCTTCCTATCTAGTTGATTTTAGAAGGTTAAATTAATATTTTCTCGATAATTGGCTTATGCATACAAAGCGAGAAAGAGTTATTGGTGTTGCTATTTCAAGTCTCATACTTGAAGAAAAAGTAATGTAGGTACTAGGAAAATTCTGGTCAATTAATCACAATTTGGATAGTTCTAGGATTAGATTCAATTTTTAAATATTGGATTTTTGCGTTATCTAAATCTTCATCCCCTGTCACGTGTAGTTACTTATCGTTCAATGAATGACTGGTTAAGGATCCATTGATATTCATCTAATCCAATTAGAATGCTTAAGGAAAGTATTGAAATTTGGGGAGATTCTTCATCACTGGGAATCAAGCAGTAATAATTGAATATAGAAATTGGAGTTGTTAAGTGAGTTGCTCATGTTTTACCTATGCTGATTGCGGAGCGCTTTCCCTTTTAAATAATTTAAGAGGTATCTTCCCTTTTCCTACGGTGGATTGTTAGTTCTTTTCTGCACTGTCTATGAGCTATCATCATGCTTTCTATCTAATAACTGTTTGGTAAAATGACTTTTTGATGCCTATTAGATTAGTGTTGAAACTTGTTCGCGAAACTCAATGAAGTATGTGTTATTTTGATAATTCAATCTAATGTTTTCTACTTCGATGTGTATTTCTGGCTAATCTCTCGGCCATATTGTCTGCTCATTGCATTCAGATGTCAGAACAATTGAATCAGGAGTTATCTTTGTCTGGTAAGATACCTTCTGGTTTGTTTAATGCGATGTTTGGTCATAAGGGATGCTGGCAAAAGGATGCATCTTCGACAAAGCTTCTTGCCTTTGATGGTTGGTTTATTACCTTGTACAATATTGAGTTAGTGAGATCCCATCTAACACTATCTGAGCAAGTGAAGCAAGATGTGCCTTCTTCGTGGGATCCTTCTGCACTTGCAGAGTAAGACCTTTCGCTCAATTGTTATTTGAATACCTATTTTGTTGTCCATCAGGATAGTATAAATACAAATCTGTGTATGATCAAAATCTCAAGGAAATCTGGTACATGCTCCTCTATGAAATTGGATGTAGGATGAATTGGATTTGGAAGTTCTGAACTAGCACGCCTGCAAGTTTTTCATACAAAAGCATTTTTCCCGGTTGTTGAATTTTTTTATTTTTAGTGCATTTGATTTTGATTGTCTCCTTTACTCTGACCTTCTCTCCCTTCTTTTGGTTCATGATGGAACACAACTTGCTATTGACTTTGCTTTTGTAAACTAACATTGAAAATGGTAGAAAATTATTAACTGTGAGGCCGATAACATGGTTTTTCAGGTTCATCGAAAAATATGGCACCCATATTGTTGTCGGGGTAAAAATGGGAGGCAAGGATGTAATTCACATAAAGCAGCTGCAGAATTCAACTCTTCAGCCAATGGAGGTGCAGAAATTACTTAAGCAATTAGCTGACGAGAAATTTTCAGAAGACGTAAATGGATGCCAGATGCGAAACTCTGTTAAGTCTTCTGAAAAACCAAAGGTATCACATATCTTATATTATATTCGGTAGTTCAACTCCCTTTTATGTTTGCTGTCTAGGTTCTTTAACGTTTCATTTTGTTTTACCATACAATTGTGGAAGAAATTGTTTAAGGCCTGACTATGAGTATACACTCAAACTTAGATATTCTGGAATGCTTGTTGCCTGCAAAACTAATTCTGTCACTTCCAAAATATTTAGGAGGATAGTTAACCCATTTTACTGATGAAACATTGATTGATGTGCTTTATAGATGTTCATGCCATGTATTCGGGTACTACATAAGCCATAATTCAAATATATTAACTTCTATAGATGCATATATATTGAGAATGAAGCTGGCGCTGAAGCAATAAGATTCTGGCTAATATTACTTACGCTGCTTGTTAGTTCTCTTTGATAAAGGGCTTTCTGAGTGTTTAACTGCCTTTGATCTGATTAGTTTAAGCTAGTCTGGTTACTTCTAAGATTGGGTATGCTATTTACTAGGCTATTTCATGTTAATAGATTTATTAATATGATTTGAAATTTACTGAAATGCTAATAAGAGCTACTGTAAACTTGATTTTAAAATCATATTTTTTAACGATAGTGCGTCATGGTCGGAATAATGTCAAGTAATACAATGTAATGCTAAATCAGAATCTTGTTGTAACATTTATTTGCTACTAGTTAATCTTTTCAAGAGGGTGTAATACAGAAAGCTGGACAAGCAAAATGATGTTGAGGGATCAAAATGTACAGTTTGTTAATATAACTGAACCACTAAGTCCAGAAGCCCCAAAATTGTGAAGGAACAAAGTTATGTATGGGTTAGTCAAACAGACTTAAAAGGTAAATAATGTCATGCCCATGGATCTCTCCAAGAAAAGTAAGCAAAATGGATGACACTATGGTCATAGTAATACTTTGTTACATATATGTTTACATAGATTAAACAAAATAAATCGTCTGACAGCAGTTCCAATTTTTAACATATGACAGGAGGAAAAATCCATATTCTCAGATCCTCATCTACCATTTGCAAACTCAATAAGACCATCTATTATGTCTCACTCAAAAGCTGATGTAAGATTGTCTTGTTCCCTCTTAAGTGAATCACTATTTGCTCTGATGATAAGCTTTTTGTAAAGGATTTGGATTTGAATTCTTTATGCAGGATCTACTAAGCATTCATATCCGTCGCGGAGGTCTTGATTTTGGTCAAAGTCATAGCCAGTGGCTTCCTACTGTATCACAGTCCCCCAATGTCATATCAATGTCTTTTGTGCCTATTGCTTCACTTTTGAGTGGTGTAAGAGGCAGTGGATTTCTAAGCCATGCAATTAATCTTTACCTGCGATGTGAGTATGTCTATTTCTCGGTCTTTATTATAGTGGTGGAAATGGTGCTTTTTGGTTATGTGTGCCCGAGTTTTTGCCTATTCCTGTGAATAAAAATGAGTATCCAAATATCAACGAGATCAAGCTACTTCTGTTCTCCCTTGACCTACATAACAAACCCCAGCACCACAGACTAAAGGATTGGAAATATGAGAAGGAAACAATATGCAGAGCGGGAGAGCTGAAATCTTGTCGTTAGAGATCAGCTTTGAGCCTTAGTTTACTTGATGAAGACAGATTGATAAATCACTTGTCAGTGGTCTTTTACTTTGAGTTTTTCCCTCTTATCTATTTGGATTATTGAGCAGCATTTCAGCCCTATATATATACACACACACATATATGTTAAGGGTAAATGAGCCTTAAGGAACCCTAATTTTCTTTAAAAGACAAACTATTGAATATTGTAGTGAAAAGTAAACTATTGAATGATGGAATTTAAACGGAATCGGATAGATATTGAGGATTCATATATGATATAACTAACACCAGCTAGTTTGATATTAAGTTATAGGTATTGCTATCATGTTGTATTTCATTATTATAAGAATGCATTGGAATATGAATAGGCTATGTGCGTAAGTTTATTGAATAGTAGAAGCGTCATTGAATTGATAGGAACAGAAAATCTGATGAGGAGCGCCTCATGTTCCAAACTACTAACAAATTTACACACTGGCGAGGAGGAGAAGAGAGCGAACAATGACAGATATAAGCTAGCTAGGAAGGAGGCGAAAATGGCAGTAACAGAGGCTAAGCCGGCGGCATTTGCTCGTCCCTATGAGGAACTAGGGAACAAAGGCGGGGAGAAGAAGTTATTCCGACTTGCTAAGGTGAGAGAGAGGACGGCTCGGGATCTGGACCAAGTGAGGTGCATAAAAAATGAGGACGGAAAAGTTTTGATGAGGGATGACCAGATTAAAAGGAGATGGCAGACCTACTTTCATAAACTTCTAAATGAAGAAGGAGATCAGGATATTGTACTAGGTGAATTGAGGAATGCCGACAGCCCCCATGAATCAAGTTATTGTAGAGACATTGAGGTCGATGAGGTCAAGGAGGCAATGCGTAAGATGAGGAGGGGTAGAGCTACCGGGCCAGACGAAATTCCGGTTGAACTTTGGAGGTGTGTGGGTAGAGCAGGCTTGGAATAGCTTACTGGGTTATTTAATGTTATATTCAAAACTAATAGGATGCCTGAAGAGTGGAGGTGGAGTACAATGGTTCCGTTGTATAAGAACAAGGGCGATATCCAGAGTTGTAACAACTATAGAGGCATCAAATTACTGAGTCATACCATGAAAGTTTGGGAGAGAGTGGTAGAAATGAGAGTGCGAAGGACGGTGTCTATTTCAGACAACCAGTTCGGGTTCATGCCGGGGCGATCTACCACAGAAGCTATCCACCTTATTAGGAGGATGGTGAAACAATACAGGGATAAGAAGAAGGATCTTCACATGGTGTTTATCGATCTAGAGAAAGCGTACGACATGGTTCCTAGGGAGGTCTTATGGAGCCGCTTAGAGTTTAAAGAGGTCCCCGTTGCTTACATTAGGGTGATTAAAGACATGTATGATGGAGCTAGGACTCGGGTTAGGACAGTAGGAGGCGACTCCGAGCATTTTCCGGTTGTTACGGGATTGCACCAAGGGTCAGCGTTCAACCATTTCCTATTTGCCCTGGTGATGGATGCCATTAACGCATCATATTCAAGGGGAGGCGCCATGGTGCATGCTGTTTGCTGATGACATAGTCCTAATTGACGAGACACGATGCGGCGTCAACGAGAGGCTAGAGGTTTGGAGACATGCCCTTGAGTTTAAAAGGTTTCAGGTTGAGCAGGACGAAGACGGAATACCTCGAGTGCAAATTTGAGGCTGAGCCGACGGAAGTGGGAGTAGAAGTGAGGCTTGACTCTCAAGGCATCTCTAAAAGGGGTAGTTTCAAGTACCTTGGGTCAGTTATTCAGGGGATCGGGGAGATCGACGAGGATGTCACACACGTATAGGGGTGGGGTGGATGAAGTGGAGGTTAGCGACGGGAGTCTTGTGTGACAAAAAAGTGCCACCTTTACTAAAAGGTAAGTTTTATAGAGCAGTGGTTAGGCCTGCCATGTTGTATGAGACCGAGTGTTGGCCGGTTAAGAACCCACACATCCAGAAGATGAAAGTAGCAGAGATAAGATGTTGAGGTGGATGTGCGGGCATACAAGGATGGATAAGATTAGGAATGAAGATATTTGGGAGAAGGTGGGCGTGGCCCCCATGGAGGACAAGATGCGGGAAGGAAGACTCAGATGGTTCGGGCACATTCAGAGGAGGAGCACTGATGCACCAGTGAGAAGGTGTGAGCGACTGGCTGTGGTGGGCACGAGGAGAGGTAGAGGGAGACCTAAGAAGTATTGGGGAGAGGTGATCAGACAGGACATGACCCTTGACAGGGAATTATGGAGGTCAAGCATTAAGGTTGTAGGTTAGGGGAAGTTGTGGATATTTCTAGAGCGCACTAGAGTGAGAATAGCCAGTTAGGAGTTAGTCTTATGATGCTACTGATCAGCTACTAATGCAGGGCTTTATCTGTTAGATATTAGTATACCTTCCATCCTTTTCTTTTTCTTTTTCGTATTTCCTATATTTCTTATATTGCTGTTATTTGGTTATTTTATGTTATGTTATGTATTTTATATTATATTATTATGAGTCTATTGATAGTACTAATATATCGTCTCTTGTTGCTTTCTTGAGCCGAGGGTCTCCTGGGAACAGCCTCGCTACCCCTCAGTGTAGGGGTAAGGTCTGCGTACATATTACTTTCCCCAGACCCCACTTGTGGGATTAACTCTTTTTATCGAAAATGGGTCAAGCATTTTAGGGAATGTGTTAAATAGAATGATTATTCTGATGTGTGCATCTCAATTTCCGCCACCAGCTTCTGCTGAATGATCTGGGTTATGAATTCTACCATTTTGTTGCTTGACCTTTGCACGGAGCAGAGCAGTGATTATTACACTCCTATTCGGTGAAGCCTTCCCGCAGTTTAAACGTATACGACTTCTATAAAAGAATATCTTCCTTGTATGTTTTAGGATGAGCAGTCGAATGTTTTCATGTCGTCAATTGTATTTTTTTTCCTTCAGTTTCTTGCATTTAGAGCTACATGACTAAAAACTGCTTCATATCTCTGATAGCAAGGTTCTCTCATGCAGATAAACCGCCAATCGAGGAACTCGAACAATTTTTGGAATTTCAGTTACCTCGGCAGTGGGCTCCAGCATATAGTGATCTTCCTCTTGGTCATCGTCACAGGAAACAATCCTCTCCATCTTTGCAGTTTACTTTGCTGGGTCCAAGGCTATACGTTAACACTATAAAGGTAAATCTTCATGTGTTAGAATAAGAACATCAAGAAATCTTTTTTTTATCGGATTTTGAAGAGCAACATTTTGAAGTTTTGGTTTTTATCAGCAGAGAGACCTAGTTATAGTAAGAAATTTACCTTTTCTCCCATCACTTGAAAGGGATAAGAAAAATGCAGCAGGAGCAGTTCTTTTTCAGTGCCTTTTAAATGTGCATAGGTTGCAGCTGTGTAATTTTTCTTTCTTTCTTCTTGCTAATATTTACAGGTAGACTCTGGAAACAGGCCGGTAACTGGAATTCGGTTATACTTGGAAGGTAAAAGGAGTGATCACCTGGCTATCCATCTTCAACATTTATCAGCACTTCCTCAAAGTATCCAACTAACAGATGATCTTAGCTATGAGCCTGTCGATGAGCCAGTTGAACGAGGATATCTTGAACCAGTCAAGTGGAGCATATTTTCGCACATTTGCACTGCTCCTGTTGAATACCGTGGAACACGAATAGATGACTCTGCGTCTATTGTGACCAAGGCCTGGTTTGAGGTGAAGGTTATTGGAATGAAAAAGGTCCTCTTCCTGAGGTTAGGATTCTCGATGGTCGCCTCAGCAAAGATCCGTCGGTCAGAGTGGGAGGGGCCTGCAAGCACATGTCGAAGATCAGGATTGATGTCAATGCTGATCAGCACCCCATTCAGTACGAAGCTAAATCAACCACAGAAGCCAGTTAAGGTGGACCTGAACTCTGCCGTTTATCCTGGCGGCCCACCTTCACCGGCAAGGGCGCCGAAGATGTCGCATTTTGTCGATACTACTGAAATGGTAAGAGGCCCTGAGGAGTCACCTGGCTACTGGGTGGTCACTGGTGCAAAGCTATGTGTAGAAGATAGTAGGATAAGAATGAAGGTGAAGTACTCGCTCTTAACCATACTGACAGAAGACTCATTGTTGATATAAGTTGATTGAGATATTGCAAAGTCATGCTTTATCTATCTTCCTCCATAGGACATTGTGTATATTTCTTCATCTGATATTTGGTCAAATATGTAAAATGTATTAGCAAGGTCAAATTGGCCTATTAAAAGTTTGAGTGTGTAAAGAAACTTCAAACTTTTGCTGAAAGAAATGAACACATTTTTTGGTTGTACATGTAACGTTAGCAAATGCACTTAGTTGAATTAGTAACTTGAAAAAAAAAATCCTCCTACAACATATTGAATAATATTGATGGTGTAAAATTCAGACAATATTAGTGTATAAAAGTTAAATTTTATCATCCTTTATTCTTCGGTTAATTATGACCATTCTTGTGAAGGCTGAATGGTGAAGTGTTTAGCCGCATTCTCTGCGGAACAATCTTATCAAAGCGCTCTTTTTAACTATGGGGTGGGCATCGATTCGGTTGTAAATATTATTGATTCGACATATAAGTTATTGGCTTATAAATATACTAAATTGATAACTGAACTGACAATATCGATTATCAGGTGTCGATTAATCGGTTACCGATCGTTATCGATTTACCTGATAAGATAACTCAATTTAGAGAGAAAAATCATAATGTATAATACAAATTTACGTACAACCTTGATCCTGTTCAATTTTATGTTGTAAAGAGTGAACAAAAGTTTCAACGACACATATCTACCCTTATCAAAAAGTTTATTTAATTGTAAACAACAACAAAATTTACTCAAATATACTTGTATATTCACACCAAATGACCATCAATGAAATTATGAAATGAAAGAGGATGACTTTACCATATTAATTTGCATTCTACCAAGACAATGACAGAAGAACTTTTCACTAATTTTTTCATCAAACGTAACAATGTTCTATTATTTAAGAGAGAAGCATCAAACATATTGATACCATAAAATGCACTGATCCTACAATTGATCATAATTATAAAAATTGCTTTCATATAAGGAATTAAGAGATTTGCTCAAGTTCAGTTGTCAAAACACAGTACAAAACAACACAAAATAGTACTAGCAATTACACCTTTAAAATATTAAGAAGCTCAATAGTAGCAATCGAGAATGAAGCTTCAAGGTGGCTTTATATACCTAAGGGTAAAATTATAATTTTGATAAAGTTTATTGGGTTATCAGCTAGACCATTAATAAAATTGGGTAAACTATAATAAATTAATAACTCGATATCAATAACCTAATAAGCTTTTTTCGATTCGGACTATCGGTCTTACCCGATAGAGATTTTTTCCTTCCTATAAAATATTTAAAAAATTATCCTAATTTTGTATATTATCCACTGTCATGATCCAGATTTTCCACTGTCGGGATCGTGATGACGCCTACTCTTGAAAGCTAGGCAAGCCAACAGATACATTTCTAACGCATTAATTATTAACCCAAACAATAATAAATAATAACTGAAGCTAAGCAGATATAAAGTGCGGAAGTCTCGTAACAGTTCAAAATTCTAAAACAAGGCTATCCCAATGATCTGGTGTCACAATTTCACGAACGTAATTCTACAAATATTGATTTAAAAGAAATACATTTGTTCTCAAAATAGAAAGAGACAAAAAATACAAAATGGGGAAGAAGGGGACTCAAGGGTCTGCGAACGCCAGCAGATCTACCTTGGGTCTCCTGTAGGCTGAAGGCAACAACCCAAACTCTACTCACGAGGTCCGGCATCAAAATTTGCACAAAAAGTGCAGAATGCAGCATCAGTACCACCGACCCCATGTATTGGTAAGTGTCGAGCCTAACCTCGGCGAAGTAGTTACGAGGCTAGGACACGACAACCATATAAACCTGTACATTTAAATCATATACGAGAAAGTAATAGCAGCAGAAATTTAACAAAACATAGCGGGAAGGGGAATATCAAATTCTGTCAGTAATACAGTAAAGAAGCAAGGTAAATATCATGCTTTGAACCAACAAAAATAATAATTCAGTAACATGTGTACGACATCACCTTTCGTGCTTTTACTCTCGTCCTCACCATAAGAATCAACAAAAACGGCACGGTATCACCCTTCGTGCTTAACTCTCATAATCATGGCACGACATCACCCTTTGTGCATTAGCACTCACTCACAATATGGTGCATGATATCACCTTTCGTGCTTTACACTTTTCCTCACCCAAACACTAGAAACAATAACATCCCGACAAGGGAATCAACAATAACAAATCTCATTTCAACAGTTAAATTCACAAAATAAGTCTCAACTTGAGTCAATACTCAACAATGATCCAATACCAAGAAAATATCATAAGACTTGTTCAACATGGAAAATCATCAATTTAAGCATGAACAATACGTAGTAAGAGACATAACGGTCACAGTGTAAGACTCACTTGCATGCTCAACACCAACGTATAGATACTCGTCACCACACATATACGTCGTACTCAATACTAATGTCACGACCCAGATTTTCTACCTTCGAGAGTCGTGATGGCGCCTACTAATACGAGTTAGGCAAGCCAATTGATAGCACAATTTACCCTTTTACCCATTTTATATTCACTAATAATTTTCAAAGTAATAGCATTTAAATAGCAAAAGTTAACATAAGCGGAAGAAAAACAACAAACTATCTGAACATAAATATCTAGTACAACTGTTTGAGTCTCAACTACCCAGAACTGGTATCACAGTTTCACACACAATCTAAGAATACTACAAATAAAGGGTCTGAAGAAATAAATACAACACTGTCTCTAGAAATGCCTGAAAGAAACATGAATAGTAGATAGAAGGAGACGCCAAGGCCTGCGGACGCCTGCAGGACTACATCGAGTCGCCTGATGATCAAGAATCAGCAACCTCACTACGGTCCGAAGTCCACAACGCTGGGGTCTGCACAAAAGAGTGCAAAGTGTAGTATCAGCACAACCGATCACATGTGCTGGTAAGTGCCTAGCCTAACCTCGGCGAAATAGTGACGAGGCTAGGACCAGACCACCAAATCAACCTATGCAGTTATATAATATACATCATAAAGTAAAGCAGGGATAAACAAGTAAAGATGCTCTGGGAAAACATGCTCCGGGGAATAACAAGTAAAAATAGAATATCAAGAGAACTATAAAGGAATCAAAATCCAACCACTAACAAGAATAAGGAAAACAAAGGCAGATTTCAGTTTCTTTTCACATCTTTTTGCAGGCGTGCAACCCGATCCCATTTCCTGTATCTCGTAGTAGGCGTACCACCCGTTCCCATTTCATTATATCTCGTGGTAGGCATACCACCCGCTCCCAGTTCATTATATCTTGTGGTAGGCATACCACCCGCTTCCATTTTATTATATCTCATGGTAGGCGTACCACCCGCTCCCATTTCATATATCTTGTGGTAGGCGTACCACCCGCTCCCATTTTATTATATCTTGTGGTAGGCGTATCACCACTCCTGTTTTATTATATTTTGTGGTAGGCATACCACCCGCTCCCATGTACAAGCCAACAATAATCACAAGGAATCCCCACAAGGGAACAATAATATCAACAAACATCCTGGTAAAGAAACAATGATATTTCAATAATATCCCGGCAAGGGAGAGACAACTATAACCAAACTTGTTACAACACCTAACACAAAGAATCATCAACCTAAGCATCCGTAATATCAATTAAGAACACAATGCAAGGGAACCACGACTCAACAATAGCCCGGCAATTGGGCAACATAATGATCTCTTCTCTTTCTCACTTTTACTTCACAACTCGAACCAATGCTCTAGAGTTTCAATATCACTTATACTTTCACAATTCGTTATACAAATGGAGCCAACGCTCCTCAATGTTCAAAGGTCACAATTCTTTCCACAACTTTACACGACAAATATAAATCTTCACCAAGGCATGAATAATACAACGAAGTCATGAAAATCACAATATAAGACTCACGGTCATACTTGACACCAACGTATAGATACTCGTCACCATGCCTATATGTCGTACTCAACAAGAAGTAAATAGGAAATATGACACCTCCTAATCCCTCAAGCTAAGGTTAGACCAAACACTTACCTCCAACTTCCACGGCCAACTCAAGCCTCAAACACCGCCTTTCCTTTTGAATTCGGCTCCAAATCAATCGTATCTATACATAATCAACTTCATAGCATCAATAAACGCTAAACAATTCAATTCCAATGCCTAATTATAGCTTTCTAATCATTCTTCCCAAAAATTCAAAAATTGACCCCAGACCCGCTTGGTCAAAACGCGAGGCTTGAACCGAAATCCGATCCCCCATTCACCCACGAGCCCGAATATATGATTAGTTCTAGAATTCGACCCCAAAATGAGGTCTAAATCACAATTAATCAACAACCCTAACTCTACCCAAATCCCTAGTTTTCTACCCTTAATCTCATGTTTTAGGCCTAGAAATCTAGTGGGTGTTGATAAAAATAGAAGAAAATAAGTTAAAGATTACTTACCCAAGAGATTATGATGAAGGAATGCTTCCAAAATTGCCTAAGAGCTTTGGAGAAGAAGAGGTTTATGAAAATGTATGAAAATCCCGTAAGTGTTTTATTTTTGAGACTTAAAAATAACCGGGCGAAATTACTCTACGCGTTCGCGACAGACTCACTGCGTCCGCGATGAGTCAGGACTGTAGACCTTTACGTTCGCGTAAGCGGGCTCGTGTTCGCAGAGAAGAAACTACTCGAGCCCTCACATTCGTGTCCAATGGGTCGCGTTCGCGTAGAACAAATGCCCTACCCCGCCAGGCTCATTTAACCTTCGCATTCGCGTGGCCAGGACCGCGTTCGCGAAGGGATAACCCCCCAATGTCGCGCGTTCGTGACCTGTGCTATGCGTTCACATAGAAGGAATTTCCTTCACCAAAATTTAACACATCGCGTGAGGGTCCTCCCGCGAACGCGAAGAAGGAAACATCAAAAACCCAACAGCTGAAAACTTGCAATTTTTCTTAAGTCTGAAACCTTCCGAAACACATCCGAAACACACCCGAGCCCTCGGGGCTCCTAACCAAACATACGTACTAACTTAATGACATCATACGAACTTATCCGTGCGATCAAATCGCCAAAATAACCTCAATAACAACGAATTAAACATCAAAATCAAAGAATTTTCTCAAACTTCATAAAACATCAACTTTTGCAATTTAGGTCCGAATCACGTCAAATGACATCCGTTTTCACCAAATTTTACAGGATCGTCTTAAATCATATATAAGACATGTACAGGGTGCCAGAACTAAAATACAGCACTGATACCATCATGTTCTAATTAAATTTCATTTCAAAGTACCTTAAACAATTTCAAAAAATAATTTTTTTTAAAAATTCATTTCTCGGGCTTGGGACCTCAGAATTTGATTCCGGGCATACGTACAAGTCCCATATTTTCCTACAGACCCTTACAGACCGTCAAATTATAGGTCCGGGTCCGTTTACCCAAAATATTGACCAAAGTCAAATTAACTCATTTTATAGCCAAATTTTACCATTTTTCACAAATTTTTATATTTAAGCTTTCCGGCTATGCGCCCGAATTGCACACGCTAATCGAGGTGTCTCTATATGAGGTTTTCAAGGCCTTGGAAACGTAGAAGTTAATTTAAAAGCAAGTGATGACCTTTTGGGTCATCACATCTAACACATAGCAAATAAGACAACAACACCTATTCCCTCAAGCTATGGTAGACCAAACACTTACCTCGATTCCACGACCAAATTCCAGCCTCAATTACCGTTTTACCTCTCGGTTCCACTTCCAATTCGCTTGTATCTAGTCATAATTAACTTAATAACATCAATAAATGCAAAAATAATCTCATTAGTGTTATAAATTGTTATGTCATGATGCTGATATTGTACAATTTACCAAGTTTGCTTGCACTCTACAAGGCCCTTCGCTGAAGAAGCCAATAGTCCTTGGTAAGCTGGACAACAATCTTTACAAACTCTTTCAACAAGTTACTTCTTGTCACGACCCGGATTTTCTACCCTCGGTAGTCGTGATGACGCCTACTCGTAGAAGCTAGGCAAGCCACGAACTTAGAAATCATTAACTCTTTTATTTTAATCCTTTTGTTTAATCATATTAACAAGTGATAAATGTTTAAATAACAGCGGGCAATCAGATTAAAGCAGAAGACTTAGACAAAATAAACCAAACAATACGAAAATCAACATATGCATCTACCCAGAAACTGGTGTCACAACATTCACGGACTGTCTAAGATCACTACATACAAGTTTCTGAAAGAAAGAAACTCCGTCTGTTTCGGTACAAGTGAAATTAGAACCTTAAAAATAGATAGAAGAGATGCCGGGCCTGCGGACACCTGCAGGACTACCTCGGGATCTCAGTGGACTGAAGGCTGGCTCCCGAACTACTGCTGTTGATCAAGTGCTACTCTGGTATCTGCACAGAGTGCACAGTGTAGTATCAGCACAACCGACCCTATGTGTTGGTAAGTGTCGGGTCTAACCCCGGCGAGGTAGTGACGAGGCCAGGACCAGACTCCAGATAAACATGTGCAGTTTTATATATATACACACACACAACAATTAAAGTTGGGGAGGGGAAACATGCTTCGGGGGATTACAGATAAAAATAGAATCTCAAAAGAATTATAGGAAACCAAAATTCAACTTCTATCAAGGATAAGGAAAACAAAGGTAGATTTCACTTTCGATTCATATTTCGTTACAGGCGTGCAACCCGATCCTATTTCTCATATCCTGTGGTAGGCGTACCACCCGTTCCCATTTTATAGTATCTTGTGGTAGGCGTACCACCCGCTCCTATTTCATGATATCTCATGGTAGGCGTACCACCCGCTCCCATTTTATTATATCTCGTGGTATGCGTACCACCCGATGCCATTTCATTATATCTCGTGGTAGGCGTACCACCCGATCCCATTCTATTATATCTCGTGGTAGGCGTACCACCCGATCCCATTTCATTATATCTCATGGTAGGCGTACCACCCGCTCCCATCTAAAAGCCAACATAAAACACAAGGAATCTCGGCAAGGGAACAAAAGCAATATAATGTCTTCCCGGCAAGGAAACAACAATACCAAAGCAAACATCTCGGCAAGGGAAAATCAACTATAACCAATTCTAACTCAATTCTTACTCAGCTCAAATAGCACCAATACTTAATCATAAATAAAATACACGATAATAAACTAAATATTTTCCCAATATCGAGAGCCATCAATTAAAGCATCCATAGCAACATTTAAGAACACAGTATCTGTCAATATAAGACTCACTCACGGTCATGCTCGACACCAACGTATAGATACTCGTCACCATGCCTATACTTCGTACTCAACAAGAAGAAATTAGAAAATATGACACAAGTCCTAATCCCTCAAGCTAAGGTTAGACCGGACACTTACCTCAACCTTCCACGACCAACTCAATCCTCAAAAACCGCATTTCCTTTCAAATTTGGCTCCAACACAATCGTATCTATGCATAGTCGATTTAATAACATCAATAAATGCTAAACAATTCAATTCCAATGCTAATTTATAGCTTTTTAATCATTCTCCCCAAAATTCCAAAAATCAAGCCCGCTTGGTTAAAACACGAGGTTCGGATCAAAATCAAATCACCCATTCACCCACGAGCCCAAATATATAATTATTTCTAGAATTTAACCCCAAAACGAGGTCTAAATTAAAATTAATCAAAAAGCCCTAATTCTACTCAAATCCCTAATTTTTTACCCCTAAATTTCATGATTTAAGCCTAGAAATCTAATGGATGTTAATGGAAATTGAAGAAAATGAGTTAAAGATTTCTTACTCAAGAGATTATGGTGAGGAATTGCTTCAAAAACCGCCTAAGAACTTTGGAGAAGAAGTGGTTTATGAAATTTTGTAATAATCCCACAAGGCTACTGTTCTGAATTTTAAAATTTAACTGGACGAATTTGGCCTACGCGATCGCAGACAAAAGGATGCGATCATATAGAATAAATGAGGCTGACCACTGCGATCGCAGACAAAACTATGCGATCTCATAGAAGAAAAATGAGGACTGGAGCTGAGGCATTACGATCGTAGAGGGAGAATCGCCATCGCATAGAACAAAATAGGCCTCTCAGACTTAACTCTACATGATCGCGAAGAGATGTATGCGATCGCATATAACAAAACGGGACCCTGAAGTTTTTACACTATGCGATCACATAGCACTAAATCTCCGAACACCAGATGTAGTAGAAAATCCAGAATTTTCTAAGTTTAAAACACTCTGACACCTATCCAACACTCACTCGAGCCCTCGGGGATCCAAACCAAACATACGTACTAACTAAAAAATATCATACGAACTTATCCGTGCGATCAAATCGCCAAAATAACACATGAACATCGAATTAAACCTCAAACTCAAAGAATTTTCTCAAACTTCATAAAGCATTGACTTTAGCAATTTAGGTTCGAATCTCGTCAAATGATATCCGTTTTTCATCAAATTTCACAAAAACATCTTAAATCATATATAAGACCTGTACCGAGCGCCGAAACCAAAATACAAACCCGGTACCATCATATTCTAATCAGATTTCATTTCAATTTTCCTTAAATAATTTCAGAAAATAATTTCCTTTAAAAATTCATTTCTTGGGCCCGGGACCTCGGAATTTGATTCCGGGCATACGCCCAATTTCCATATTTTCCTACGGATCGTCAAATCACGAGTCCGGATCCGTTTACCCAAAATGTTGACCGAAGTCAAATTAACTCATTTTATAGCTAAATTCTATCATTTTCACAGATTTTCATATTTAAGCTTTCTGGCTACGCGCCCGGACTGTGCACGCAAATCAAGGTGACTCTAAATGAGGTTTTCAAGGCCTCAAAAATATAGAATTAAATTTAAAAATAAGTGATGACCTTTTGGATCATCACACTTCTGCTGGGCAACAGTGTTGTGTTCCAATCTCTCCTACTATCAATACTTCTAGTTCTGTTTCTTGTTCTTTCTGCAACTAGTGATACAACCTCTGTAAATACCATTGATGTACCTAATAAAGTCAAATGTGCTGGTGTTTCTTGGAACTATAGACTTGTACATGTTCTTTTCTCTAAGATGAAACATATAAATAATATTGGCTATATTTTTATTCTAAACAGTCTTTTACTTGTCCCATATGTTGTTTAACAAGACAAACAAGATTGCCTTTTCGTGGCAGTTCTATACAAACTACTAAAGCATTTCAATTGATTCACATAGATACTTAGGGTCCATATTCTACACCTACCTATACTGGCTCTAGGTACTTTCTAACCATTGTTGATGACTATACTAGAGCCGCTTGGACTTATCTCATGGGTGCCAAGAGCAATGCTTTTGACCTTCTCTAAAGCCTTTATTGCCATGGTTGAGACTTAGTTTTAGTCTATAGTCTAAACTGTTAGAAGTGATAATGCCCTTGAATTGGGCTCCAGTGTTGCAGGATCTACCTATTTCTCCAATAAAGGAATTATTCATCAAACTTCATGTCCACACACTCAATAGAAAAATGGAGTGGTGGAGAGAAATCATAGACATCTACTTGAGACAGCTAGAGCTCTTATTTTTCAATCTCACCTCCCTATTCAATTCTTGTAGACTGTGTTCTTACTACCACATATTTGGTCAATAGGTTCCCTTCTACTTTACTTCTTGGAAAAACTCCTTATAAACTGTTGTTTGGGTCTGTACTTGCATATTCTCATCTTAGAGCTTTTGGGTGTCTCTGTTACTCTACTGATACAAAAACCCATAAGAACAAATTTCACCCTAGGTCTATTCCATGTGTCTTTATAGGCTATCGGTTTGCTAAGAAGGGATACAAATTATATAATCTCTCTAGCAAAGCAGTATTCATCTCAAGGGATGTTACTTTCAAAGAACACATTTTCCCTTCCCTTAGTTCATCTGTTGGCTTACCCAATTTCCCCTTTTCTCTCTCTTTAGACACTTTTGACCCGTATCCTCCCTCCCCTCCTTCTCATTCTTCATCATCTTCTTATTCTTCCCTTGCTCCATCCTCCCATGTTCTTTGTTTTCCTTCTTATTCTGGTTCTTCTTCACCTTCCTCTACTCCTCCTGCTTCCTCCCCTCCTACTTTTGATCTTCCTTTGAGAAGATCTTCTAGACCTCATAATCCTCCTACTTATCTTAAAGATTTTGTATGCTATTCCTCTTCTCTAATACTTACATCTAGTCATGATGCTCCCTCTATTACTCAACTTCATATTCCTAAGCCTCACTCCTATTCCCAGGCAACAAATATCCCTGAGTGGCAGGATACTATGGGGAAAGAATTTGAGGCCTTGTAGGCTAACAAAACTTGGGAAATTCCTAAGCCTCACTCCTAATCCTCCTATGTGATTTCTTACTGCTCAGTTGTTATTTACCTTTATTACTCACTGAGTTGGAGTACTCACTTTAGTCCCTGCACCTTGTGTGCAGATTCAGGTATTTCTGAACCCAGTAGCGGGTATTGGTTGATCAGAGGCAGAGTCATCGGAGATTAGCAAGGTAGCTGCCGGCGTCCGCATAACTGCTTTTCTCCCTCCTTATTTCATTTATCTGTACTCAGTACATTCAGACTTGTCAGTTGTAGTTAGACCCTAGTAGATGCTAGTGACTTGTGACACCTCGATATCGGGCTGTATTTATTTTTGTAGTGTTCATTTAAACTCATGTTATGCAATATCTGATTAATTGAAAAGACATTAAATTGACTCATTTAAATTATTGAATTGAATTGGGAATTGTGTTGGCTGGCCTTGACTTTACGAGAGGCGTCATCATGGCCGGATCCGGTTTGGGGTCATGACAATATTGCTCTCCTGCCTTAATTGTTAGTTGCTCATAAATGTTTCCATGTCTAATTGCTTCATATTAACTGTTGTTCTCCTCATGGAAGTATTTGATTATTTCATGGTTTCGTTTTATTACCCTGTTGGCTTATCTTGGTATATTGGTTCCTTATGGTGCACATTGGTTGGTCTTGCTGAGTAGTTTTAACTAGTGAAGTTTCATAATCGTAGTGATAGTCCATTATGTGGATTGGGTATAAGTAATGTGGAGGATTTGAGTTAACTTGTGAAACACTTGTCTTTATTTTTTTGTGATTGGTGCTGATATATATATTGGGATCGGGTTGCACACCGCAAAGAGTAATAAGCGTGGACATGTGGGATCGGGTTGCGTGCCGCAAGGAGTAATAAAGGTAGACATGTAGGATCGGGTTGCATGCCGCAACATGAGAAATAAGGGTAATATGTGTTGATGAGTAATAAGGGTGGACTGGAGGGATTGGGTTGCACGCCGCAACAAGGAGTAATAAGGGTAAATATTGATATTATTATTATATATATGGTGGGATCGGGATGCACGTCGCAATAATTATTGTTTTAGTATTCATTTCTTCTAAAGTTCATTACTGAGATGTTAAAACACCCTAAGGATTTGTTATAGCTGAGTACTTGTAGAACGGTTGGTTTCCCTATTCATTTAATGTAAATTTCTATTATATGTCGTTCCGTATTTTCTTTCCGTTTTAGTATAAATTGTTGTAGGTTGTATATGTTGTGATGCCCCGCCGTAGCCTCGTCACTACTTCGTCGAGGTTAGACTCGGCATTTACCAGTACATGGGGTCGGTTGTACTGATACTGCACTCTGCATTTCCTGTATAGATTTTGGAGCTAGTGGTTGATCCGAGTTCGAGGTTGCTCCCTTCAGTCTATAGGAGACCCAAGGGAGTCCTGCAAGTGTCCGCAGGCCCTATCATACCCTTCTATCTTTACTGTATTCTATTTTACTTTTCTTTCGATATAGATGTATATTTTTCTTTCAAACTAATACTTGTAGTATTCGTAGATTATTCGTGAGTTGTGACACCAGTCCTGGGTGGAATTTACTATGGTTTTCGTTATTAGCACGAAGATAATCTTTTAAATTGTGTTCTTCCGCATTTATTTTTGCTGATTTACTTTTGTTGAATTTTAATTATTAAAAGATAAAGGAAAAGGGTGAAATATTCTATAACAGTGGCTTGCCTAGTGAGTACAATGTTAGGCGCCATCATGGTCCCGACAGTGGGAAATTCGGGTCGTAAAAAATTCTATCATGCAATTTGCATAAATTATTTTTTAATCGATTGATAGAAATATTTATTGTATTAAATGCATACTATTACCATTAGGGTTGATAACCAAGCGTTGAGGAAATCATCTTTTATTGGATCCTCTTATTCATTTTTGACACGAAGCAAGAACACGATGAATAATGGATCTCTTCTTTTTTTATATTTCTTGTAAATAGAATCTTTTTCATTTGAGGCCAGAAATATAACTTTGGCAAGCTAGCTGTTACAGTCTCTATTTTTATCGATTTTGAAACTACTGGTAGTACTTGACATAAATTACCTCCCAAACTATTAATTTTTCACCAAACGATTTATTAATATCCAATATACCTTTAGAACTCTGTTTCACACATAGCCATAAGTGCTTCATACCATATTATCAATTTTGCTTTCCTTATAAATTTAGCATAATTTCTTTGCTTTGATATATTTATGATGATTATTTAAGTTGCTGGAAGAGGTATATAAAGTCTAAACTGGGTGGCCTCACAATAAAATCGTTATTAGTACACCACTTGCTATTATTGCTAATAGTGTCATGCCTCTTGATATGATATTTGCAAGTAATGCATGACATAGAAATATGTGACGACCCGACCCGTCGTCTCATAAGTTACCGCTTCGTTTCCCCAATTTTCTGCTTCTTTATGCTTCATTACCCGTGTCTTATGTGATCGAGTTAGTTTGGAGTGGTTTTAGTAGGAAATGAGACACTTAGTCTCTTCTAAGAAGGCTTGAGTTGGAAAAGTCAACCGGATGTTGACTTATGAGTTAGAGGGCTCGGATGCAAATTTTGATGATTCGGTTAGCTTCAGGGGATGAATTGTTTACTTAGGAGTGTGATCAGAAGTGTTTTTGGAGGTCCGGTGTAGAATTAGGCTTGAATTGGCGAAGTTAGTATTTTGGCAATTTCTGGTTGATAGGTGATATTTTGATCTGAGGGTCGGAATGGAGTTTCGAGAGTTTCTATAGCTTCGTTATGTGATTTGGGATGTGTGTGTAAAATTTCAAGTCATTCGGAGGTGATTTGGTTGGGTTTTTGATCAAATGCATGTTTCGGAAGTTTTAGAAGAACTTAGGCTTGAATTCGATGTGAATTGATGGTTTTGGTGTTTTTTGAGGTGGTTTGATGATTGGAACAAGTTTGAATGATGTTTTAAGATGCGTTGATGTTTTTGGTTGAGGTCCCGGGGGCCTCGGGATGATTTCGGATGGCTAAGCGGGAAGAATTTGGACTTGTGTTATTGCAGAAATTTCTGCTGTTGCTGGTATTTCCGCACCTACGGAATGGGGACCGCAGGTGCGGTGTCGCAGGTACGAAGGGGAGGCCGCAGGTGCGAGTTTTGGTCTGGGCAGCCATTTCCATAGAAACAGACGAGGAGCCGCATCTGCAAAGCCGCAGATGCAGAATTTTTGTCGCAGAAGCGACTTTTGGGAGTTTAATGATTTTCGCAAATGCGGTGCTTTGACCGCAGATGCGGTTATGACTGACAGAAGTATTTAAGGTTCTTCTTCGCAAATTTTGAAGGGTTTATTCATTTTAACTTCGGACTTGGTGATTTTTGGGCGATTTTGGAGAGGGATTTAGAGGAGCTTCGATAAGGTAAGGATTTGGGACCTAAAACAAGAATCTATGGTGTTATTTCATGAATTGGGACTGAAAATTTAACGAATTAATGGACTCAAAAATGGTGGTTTAGGGCTTGAACTTAAGAGAGCAAAATTGAGGATTTGAAGAGTCAATTGAACTCCGATTCTTATGTTTGTGATATGTATAAACTCGTGGTGAGATAAGGAACACATTGATGTAAAAATTTTTGAGTTTCGAGAAGTGAGTCTGGGGCTCGGGTTTTGCTAATTTCAATATTTTTAATATTTTTCGATTGTTTTCGATTGGGTTTTGTTCCCTTAACATATTGTGATGTATTCGTTCTGGTTTTGGTCAGATTCGACGCGCGAGGAGGCTGATTTGGGAGGCGCATAGCGAGCTAGAGTTTTGGCCGGTTTGAGGTGAGTAATGAATGTAAATGATGTCCTGAGGGTTTGAAAACCCGGATTTGCACATCGTAGTGCTATATTGAGGTGAGACGCGCGCTTGATGATAAGTGCGGGGTCGTTTACTATTGGGGATTGGGACTTGGTCTATCCTGAGTGATGTTTCTACCGCGTATTTGATTGAAGCTTATTTGATATCATCATTATTTGGACAAATTGTCATATTTGGGCTTCGTGCCAACTATTTGAATCCTTCGGGGATTGCTATCACTGTTTCCTCACTACTTTGGCATATTACTTGAACTCAGTCCTATTGTTTAATACTGTTTTACAAACTCAACCACTTTTACTCAGATTTAAAACTTAAATGATATTTCTAACGATGTTTTGGGCTGAGAACTACTATTTTATTATTGCCCGAGGGGATTATGTGATTTCTAGACTGAGTATGGGATCAGGCTGCGCGCCGCAACAGTATTATATTAATATTAATATGAGGTCGAGGGCCTAGTGGATGCCACGAGATGGCTTGATATTGTGCTTGGGCTGTAAGGGGCCCCTCCCGGAGTCTACACATATCTAGTGAGCGCCGTCGACGATAAATAAATGGATCGGGATGCACGCCTCAGCGGGTACTAGAGAGTACCATACTATGTGTTGCATTTATTTATTTGGCTATCATTTATTTGCTTATCTGTTGTAGCATTTCCATATTTCAATTTCACTGGTTTATTGATTTCATACTTCTTGGCTTAAACTGCCATAGTATAGATTACAATGTGTTTACCTATGATTTCTTATTCTCAGCCATTATTTATGTTTATTACTCACTGTTTCAGAGTACTCACATTACTCCCTGCACCTTGCATGTAGATCCAGGTGCACCTGAGGCTGAGTGAGGATTTTCTATTGAGTAGCGCATATCCGGGAGCATCGAGGTATCTGCAACATCGTCCGCAACCCTGATCTCTCCTTTCTATATTTTGTTTTATTTCATATTCCCTAGATTGCTATGCATTAGGTTGATAAACCTATATTAGAGGCTCAGACTTGTGACACCAGATCTTTTGGGCTATGTAGTAGTATTGTTATTTGAAATTCCGCACATTTAACTCTTATTTCAGACTTCTAATATGTTGATTTGGTAATTTAATTGTGTTAGCTAATAATGAACTGTATAATGATTTGGGTCATGGTTGTTAATTGGTCGGGCTTGCTTAGCAGTGTGTTGGGCGCCATCACGACCGGGGTTGGGGTCGTGAAAAGTTGATATCAGAGCCTAGGTTACTTGGTCTCGCAAGTCATGGGCCGGTTTAGTAGAGTCTCACGGATTGGTACGGAGACGTCTGTATTTATCCTCGTGAGGTTGCAGAACCTTTAGGATAAACTTCATCTTCTTGAAATTCATGTCGTGTGAACTTGTTGATTTGAGTACTAAACTTCTCTTTATTTTATTCTCTCACAGATGTTAAGGACTCGCGCTTCCTGACGAGGCGGAAGACCACTAGTACGACCCACTGAGGCCACCAGAGGCCATGGACGCAGTCGTGGTCGTGGCAGAGGTAGATCAGTGAGGGTAGCACCTGTTGATCCACCAGCTGCCCCAGCTCAGGATCATGCTCCAGCTGTGGATACTCCAGCAGCACCGGTTTAGGAACCAGCTATGCCCATCGTGATTCCAGGTCTTCAGGAGGCCTTGGCATAGATGTTATTAGTTTGAACTGTCCTTGCTCAAGCAGTTTCAGCCACCACAGCAGCAGCTACTTCACAGGCTAGGGGAGGCAATCAGACCCCCGCTGCTCGCACACCTGAGCAGGTAGTGCAGGGATTTCAAACAACGGGAGTACATCCACCTCAGCCGGTTGCACCGGTTTAGAAGTTCGTAGTTCCAGCTATGACGGATGATGAGTAGTGCCATCTTGAGAAGTTTGGTAGGCTCCAGCCTCCGGCATTCAGTGGTGCTGAGGGCGAGGATGCCCAGGGTTTTCTTGACAAGTGTCAGTGTATGCTCCGTACATTAGGGATTCTTGAGTCGATTAGTGTGGCATTTACACCGTTCAGTTCTTGGGGGCTGCTTTTACTTGGTGGGAGGACTTTGAGAGGCGTAGGCCTGTCGGTGCATCACCCCTTTCTTAGCAGCAGTTCTCCGCTCTCTTCCTGGAGAAGTATGTACCGCAGTCCCGCAAAGAGGAGTTGCGTAGACAGTTTGAGTGGTTGATGCAGGGGGATATGACTATGACCCAGTATAAGATGAGGTTTTCACAATTATCCCGTCATGCTATTTGGATGATTCTGACAGATTGTGAGAGGATTAGGAGATTTGTGGATGGCCTTAACTACCATCTCCGTATTCTGATGACTAGAGAGAGTATTGGGTGCTATGTTCGAGGTGGTGGTTGATATCACTCGTGAGATTGAGACAGTTCTCTATAGGGAGCGAGAGGAGAGGGAGGCCAAGAGTCCTCGAGGATCAGGCAATTTTAGTGGTGCTCCGTCGAGGGGCCAGTTCTAGCATGGTAGAGGTCGTTCTTTTAGGTCTACTCATTCGTCCCGCCCAGAGTATCGTGGGGCATCTTCAGACCGTGGTCATCATGGGTTCCAGTAGGGCAAGTCTTCACTCAGCGCCCTCCCAGCACAGAGTTCGTTCAGCTCAGGGTTCTTCGGCACCGATTGCACCTGCTAGCCACTCCGGTGCGCGGGGTTCCCTTCAGTCCCCATCTCCGGCGCCGGGTAGTTGTTATAAGTGAGTAGAGTTTGGGCATATGAGGAGTCAGTGTCCTCAACTTTGTTATGGTCAGTTTCAGCAAAGTGACCAGCCCTCGACTTCTACACCAGTTACTTCATCACCCGCCTAGCCAGTGAGGGGTGGAGGTCAGGCAGCCAGGGGTCGCCTTAGAGGTGGAGGTCGATCAGGCAGTAGCCAGGCTCGTTTTTATGCTATTCCAGGCAGGACAAATTCCATTGCTTCAGACGTTGTCATTACAGGTATTGTTTCAGTCTGCCACAGAGATGCCTCCATGTAATTTGATCCCAGTTCCACCTATTTGCATATGTCTTCATATTTTGCTTGTTATTTGGGTATGCCCCGGGAGTCTCTTTCTTTACCTATTCATGTGTTTACCCCGATGGGCGATACTATTATCGTAGACCATGTGTACCGGTCATGTGTCATGATTATTGGGGGTCTGGAGACCCGAGTTGATCTATTTCTATTGAGCATGGTGGACTTTGATGTTATTTTGGGCATGGATTGGTTATCTCCGTGTCATGCTATTCTAGACTGTCATGCTAAGACAGTCACTTTAGCTATGTCGGGTTTACTGATGACGTCCAAATCCAATACTAAAAAGCAATAGACACGGTCGCATGCAATATAATTTACCCAACTATGAGTCAGGGTCGAATCCCACAGAGAACAATGT
>MU741297.1:51729-66665 GCA_026770625.1 Nicotiana glauca
GTAACTTTGTTCAACTGGCGATAATCAATGCACATACGCATAGAACCATCCTTCTTCTTCACAAACAAGATTGGAGCACCCCATGGCGAAACACTGAGCCGAATAAAACCTTACCCAGCAATTCCTGCAATTGATCCTTCAACTCCTTCAAATCAGGAGGAGCCATGCGATACGGAGGAATAGAAATGGGCCGAGTGCTCGGCAACATATCAATGCCAAAATAGATATCTCTATCGGGCAGCATGCCCGGAAGATCAGCTGGAAACACATCGGGGAAATCCTGTACCACTGGGACTGAATCAACAGAAGGGGTGTCAACACTGACATCTCTCACATAAGCTAAATATGCGGCACACCCCTTCTCAACCATATATTGAGCTTTAAGGAAAGAGACAACTCTACTGGGAGTATAATCTAAAGTACCACTCCACTCAATACGTGGAGCACCTGGCATAGCCAGCGTCACGGTCTTAGCGTGAGAATCAAGAATAGCATGATGGGGCGACAACCAGTCCATGCCTAGAATAATATCAAAATCAACCATACCGACTAATAATAGATCCGCCCTGGTCTTAAAACCACGAATAGTAACCAAACACGACCGGTAAACGCGGCCCACAACAAGAGAATCTCCCACAGGAGTAGAAACATAAACGGGGGCACTCAAAGAATCCCGAGGCACACCCAAATACGAAGAAAAATAAGAAGACACATACAAATAAGTAGAGCCTGGATCGAATAGAACCGATGCCTCTCTGTGACAAACCAGAATAATACCTGTGATGAAGGAATCGGAGGCAACCATCTCAGTACGAGCAGGAATACAATAATATCTGGCCCGACCCCTCTCTCGAGGGTGACCTCTATCCCCCCGGCCTCTGCCCCTGGCTGGCTGGGCAGGTGGGGCAGTAGCTGGAGCTGTAATCATAGCCTGAGAACTCTGAGCACCGCTCTATGGCTGAGAAGTCTGTAAAAATGCACCCCTACCAAGTCTGGGGCAGTCCCTAACCATATGATGTGTATCGCCACACTCAAAACAAGATCTGGGAGGACGTGGTGGCTGTGACTGACTGGGGCTAGGTCTGCTGGACTGACCTCTGGAAGTACCCCGCGCAGGAGACGTGCTAGAAATATGAGGCGCATAATAAGGCTCCTGAGGTACAGGCGGAGCTGGATTACTACCAGCTGCTGGTAAAGCTGAATGTACAGGGCGACCAGAATAACCCCTACCATAACGACCGGCTGATGGGGTACGGTCACCAGAGTAGTGACCCGACTCTCGAGACCTCTTGGCCTCCCTCTCCCCTCGCTCCCTAGCGAGCATACCCTCAATCCTCCTAGCGATGCTCACTACTTGCTGGTAAGGAGTATCCATCTCCAACTCTCGAGCCATGCTGGACCGGATGAGCGGAATAAGACCCTCGATAAACCTCTGGACTCTCTCCCGAACTGTGGCAACCAAAGCCGGTGCATGTCTAGCCAACCTGGTGTAACAGATGGCATACTCTGAGACTGTCATAACACCCTAGCGCAAGTTCTCAAACTCCGTGCGCCATGAATCCCTGAGGCTCTGGGGAACAAACTCTCTCATAAACATGTCTGAGAACTGGGTCCAAGTCAGTGAGGCAGACTCGACTGGACTGTCCAACTCATAAGTACGCCACCAATCATAGGCGGCTCCCAAAAGCTGAAAAGCAGTGAAAGAGACCTCGCTAGACTCCACTATGCCCATGGCACGAAGGATACAATGACACTCCTCCAAAAATCCCAAGGCGTCATCTGATGCTAGGCCACTGAACACTGGGGATCATATTTCTTGAACCTCTCTAGTCTACGCTGCTCATCCTCAGAGATAGCTAACCCATCCCCGGACTGTACTGGTGCTGCAGGTGGTACAAGAATAACCTCTGGGAGCTGCTCCATCTGCACTCTCTGCTCAGGAGTGCGGGCTGCGGGAGTCTGGGCCCCTCCCCCGGCCTGAGATATGGCTGCAGTGAGGGGAAGCAACCTCGCCTGAGCCAAGGTAATGTACATGCTCATGAACTGAGCCAGAGTCTCCTGGAGCGATGTAGTAGTAGTAGCTGTAGTAGGTGTACCAGGTGCCTGGGCTCCAACTGGATCTACTGGTGGTACCTCAGCGGCAGCACGCGTGGGTGGTGTGGTTGCACCTCGTGCGCGTCCTCGACCTCTACCCCGGCCCCGACCTCTGATGGCGGCAACAGGGAGCGCGGGTGCCTGCTCCTCTCGTGTGGCACGTGTCCTCACCATCTGTGAGAGAATAGAATACAGAAGTTTAGAATTGATGTCAAAATATCGCATGACAAGGAATTCAAAAGAAATGAAGATTTTTCCAAAACAGTTACATAGCCTCTCGTAGATAACTACGGACGTCTCCGTACCTATCAGCGAGGCTCTAATAAACCAACCTGTATTCCATGACTCCTATGAACCTAGAGCTCTGATACCAACTTGTCACGACCCTAGTTCACCGATCGTGAACATGTCGTGATGGCACCTAGTCCCCACGACTAGGTAAGCCAAATATTGCGGAAAATGTAATAATTGCGGAAAAACAGAATAAACCAAATTAAATAACTGGAAGAAAACTGTACTGTATGCCACTCGGCATGTACAACTCAATAACACAAGTATACTAAAATTCCCAAAGACCCGAAAACTCATGGGCAACACAGGCTATAGAAACGTACAGTAGAGGCTCCAACACCAGAATGTCTAACAATCAGAGGAAAGAAGACTAAATACTAATGGTAGAGTAAGAGAGAGACTCATCGGTCTGCGGACGCAGCAGAACTACCTCGAAGTCTCTGTGATCTTCCTACCTCACTGATAATGCGCCTGAGTGGAGGTACCTGGATGATCTGCACATGAAAAACATGCGCAGGAAGGGCATAAGTACACCACAATGGTACTCAGTAAGTGCCAAGCCTAACCTCGGTTGGGTAGTGATGAGGAAAGGTCAGGGCCCTACTGAGGAAAAAATATAACCGTAGCAAAATGAACAGTGTGGAAATCTGACAAAAATAATAAACACATCAGTATAATAAGGCAAATCAACGATGCAATAACCACTACAAGGATAAAGCAGAAACACATAGTAAACACAACTCAATTTCAAATACCAATGAGGGTCTCCCAGGATACGGTCCTGTAGCCCTCTCCTCAACTGTCCAATGGAGCTCCTGGGATACCATCCCGTAGTCCAACTCTCGTACCAATACCAAAGGACCTCCAAGGATAACGTCTCGTAGTCCATTCATCAATGTGGAGGGGATCTCCCAGGATACCGTCCCGTAGTCCCAAAATAAAAGTGTAGGGGGATCTCCCGGGATACCGTCCCGTAGTCCCAAAATAAAAGTGTAGGGGGATCTCCCGGGATACCGTCCCGTAGTCCCAAAATAAAAGTGCGGGGGATCTCCCGAGAATCGAACCTGTAGTCCCAAAGTAAACAAACAAGGAGGGGGGGGGGAAGCTACCGGAATCCCACATCCGTAGTCCCAATGTAAATGCACAATCACAACCAGAAACCAACCAAGGAATAAAGTACGAAAAATGGAGCAACAGATAGAACTAGACTAGCATACTTCGCGTAGTACAGTCAAAGCAACTTAAGCAATTAGACAGTTAAGTCAGATAAACATGCTTCTCCTAATCTTGCACCAAATTATAATTTCAAGCAAAATACAGCAATTAAGAAAGGAAACCTAAAGTTCATTAACTTAAGTAAAACTGGATTTTCGACAATTGGCTCAAGTACGCGCTCGTCACTCACGTACAAGGCACCTCAAATATCAAGTAAAAATCCTAAGGGGAAAGGTCCCCCACACAAGGTTAGACAAGCCACTTACCTCGAACCGGCTCAATATCACTAGAAACCGCGCCTTTGCCACGAGTATCCGACTCCAAATGGTCCAAATATATTCAATTCAATTACACATCATAAATAATACTGCAAACAACTGATTCCACTATTAAATTTAAAGCTAGGGCGCGAAAATAGGTAAAATGACCAAAATGCCCCTCCAGCCAACGTCTCAGAATTGAATAATTTTTACATTTTCAAAACCCTTATATTCCCACGAGTCTAACCATATAAAAATCTCCCAAATCGGAGATCAAATGCCCCCTCAAAACCCCATAGTTAGGTCTAAGAAGTTTACCCACTTTCCATTCAAAAACACGAAATTAAAGGGTGAAATTAAGAGGAGATTCATGGAATTTGGTCTAAATCGAGTGAGAATTACTTACCCAAGTTTCCCCGGTGAAATTCCCTTAAAAAATTGCCAAAAACCGAGTTCTAGAAGTCAAAAATGTGATAAAAATGGTGAAACCCTCGAAATGGGAAATTTAATCTGTCTTCCCGGTTATTGGTCATCGCGAACGCAGAAGGAGCATCGCGTTCGCGGAGAAGAAAAAAAATGAAGGGGTCTCGATACTCATCGCGAACGTGTGAAGCTGTCCACGAACGCGAAGGATGAGACAACAATACTACGCGAACGCGGTAAGGTGGACGCGAACGCGCTGAAGGGAGAGGCAGAGCTTCGCGAACGCGAGGCTCTAAACGCAAACGCGTATAAGGGAAATGGGTACCCCTCCAGGATTACACTACACGAACGCGGTGGAGGGGCCGTAAACACGATGAAGGGGTGGGATACACTACGCGAATGTGATTGCTTCTACGCGAACGCATAGAAGGAATCTGACCTGCAATTTTTTTGCAACAATCCCCAACTTCAAATTGCTCCGTTAAGCATCCGAAACACATCCGAGGCCCCCGGGACCTCAACCAAACCTACAGACATATCCCGTAACATCATTCAAACTTGTACCAATCCTTAAATCACCCAAAACAATGCCGGAAACATGAATTAAGCTATGATTCAAGCCTAAGAACTTCAAATTCCAACAAAACACACTTTCGATCAAAAACCTAACCAAACCCCGCCCGAATGACCTAAAATTTTGCACACACATCCCAAATGACATGACAGAGCTACAGCAACTTCCAGAATTCCAATCCGATCCTCGGATCAAAAACTCACTATCGGACCGGAAACTTCAAAATATGATGCGATAGAGTTCAGCATTGCGATGTCACAGAGAAACCATTGGTGATGATGGTGTGTTAAGGATGGAGGGCCGGATCTGTGTGCTTAATATGGATGGGCTTAGAAATTTGATTCTGGAGGAGGCCCATAGCTCGCGGTACTCTATTCATCCGGGTGCCGCGAAGATGTATCAGGATTTGAGGCAGGAATATTGGTGGAGAAGAATGAAGAAAGATATTGTGGGATTTGTAGCTCGGTGTCTCAATTATCAGCAGGTGAGATATGAGCATCAGTGACCGGGTGGCTTGCTTCAGCAGATGGATATTCCCGAGTGGAAGTGGGAGAGGATTACTATGGACTTTGTTGTTGGACTTCCTCGGACTTTGAAGAGATTTGATGCTATTTGGGTGATTGTTGATCGGCTGACCAAGTCCGCACACTTCATTCCTGTGTGTACTACCTATTCTTCAGAACGGCTGTCAGGGATTTATATCCGAGAGATTGTTCGGTTGCATGGTGTTCCGGTTTCTATCATCTCAAATAGAGGTAGTCAGTTTACTTTGGAGTTTTGGAGAGCCGTGCAGAGAGGGTTGGGTACTCAGGTGGAGTTGAGCACAACGTTTCATCCTCATACAGACGGACAGTCCGAGCGTACTATTCAGATATTGGAGGACATGTTGCGTGCTTGTGTCATTGATTTTGGAGGTTCATGGGATGATTTTTTGCCAGTTGCAGAGTTTGCCTACAACAACAACTATCATTCCAGCATTCATATGGCACCGTATGAGGCTTTGTATGGGAGACGGTGTAGATCTCCAGTTGGTTGGTTCGAGCCCCGTGAGGCTAGGCTAATTGGGACAGATTTGGTTCAGGATGCCTTAGAGAAATTGAAGGTGATTCAGGAGAGACTTCATACAGCGCAATCGCGTCAGAAGAGTTATGCGGATCGGAAGGTCCGAAATGTATCCTACATGGTTGGTGAGAAGGTTTTGTTGAAGGTTTCGCCCATGAAGGGTGTTATGAGATTTGGGAAGAAAGGGAAGTTGAGCCCGCGGTTCATTGGGCCTTTTGAGGTACTTAGGAGGATTGGGGAGGTGGCTTATATGCTTGCTTTGCCACCCAGCTTGTCAAGTGTGCATCCGGTATTCCATTTTTCTATGCTCCGAAAGTATATTGGGGACCCATCCCATGTTCTGGATTTCAGTACGGTACAGTTGGAGGGTGATTTGACTTATGATATAGAGCCAGCAGCCATTTTGGAGCATCAGGTTTGGAAATTGGGATCAAAGGATGTAGCTTCAGTGAAGGTGCAGTGGAGAGGTTGGCCCGTGTAGGAGGCTACCTGGGAGACCGAGCGGGAGATGCGGAGCAGATATCCTCACCTGTTTGAGGCTTCAGGTATATTTCTTTACTCGCTCGAGGACGAGCGTTTGTTTAAGTTGGGGAGGAAGTGACGACCTGACCTGTCGTCTCATAAGTTACCGCTCCGTTTCCCTCATTTTCTACTTTTTTATGTTTCATTACCCGTGTCTTATATGATCGAGTTGGTTTGGAGTGGTTTTTGTAGGAAATGAGACACTAGTCTCTTCTAAGAAGGCTTGAGTTGAAAAAGTCAATCGGATATTGACTTATGAGTTAGAGGGCTCAGATGCGAATTCCGATGATTCAGTTAGCTTCAGGGGATGAATTGTGACTTAGGAGTGTGATCGAAAGTGGTTTTGGAGGTCCGGTGTAGAATTAGGTTTGAATTGGCGAAGTTAGTATTTTGGCGATTTTCGGTTGATAGGTGAGATTTTGATCCGAGGGTCGGAACGGAGTTTCGAGAGTTGCTGTAGCTTCGTTATGTGATTTGGGATGTGTGTGTAAAATTTCAGGTCATTCAGAAGTGATTTGGTTGGGTTTTTTTTATCAAATGCGTGTTTCGGAAGTTTTAGAAGAACTTAGGCTTGAATTCGATGTGAATTGATGATTTTGGTGTTGTTTGAGGTGGTTTGATGACTGGAACAAGTTTGAATGATGTTATAGGATGCGTTGGTGTTATTGGTTGAGGTCCCGGGGGCCTCGGGGTGATTTCGGATGGCTAAGCGAGAAGAATTTGGACTTGTGTTGTTGCAGAAATTTCTGCTGTTGCTGGTATTTCCGCACCTGCGGAATGGGGATCGCAGGTGCAGTGTTGCAGGTGTGAAGGGGAGACTGCAGGTGCAATTTTTGGTCTAGGCAGCCGTTTCCGCAGAAGCGGACGAGGAGCCGCATCTGCGAAGCCGCAGATGCAGATTTTTTGTCTCAGAAACGACTTCTGGTAGTTTAATGATTTCCACAGATGCGGAGCTTTGACCGCAGAAGCGGTACCACAGAAGCGGTGATTTGACCACAAATGCGGCTATGACTGGGCAGACGTATTTAAGGTTCTTCTTCGCGAATTTTGAAGGGTTTATTCATTTTAACTTCGGACTTGGTGATTTTTGGGCGATTTTGGAGAGGGATTTCAAGGAGCTTCGATAAGGTAAGGATTTTGGACCTAAAACACGATTCTATGGTGTTATTTCATGAATTAGGACTGAAACTTTAAGGAATTAATGGACTAAAAATGGTGGTTTAGGGCTTGAACTTAAGAGAGCAAAATTGAGGATTTGAAGGGTCAATTGAACTCTGATTCTTGTGTTTGTGATGTGTATAAACTCGTGGCGAGATAAGGAACCGTTGATGTAAGAAATTTTGAGTTTTGAGAAGTGGGCCCGGGGCTCCAGTTTTTCTAATTTCGAGATTTTTGATATTTTTTGTTTATTTTCGATTGGGTTTGTCCCATTAGCATATTATGATGTATTCGTTTTGGTTTTGGTCAGATTCGACGCACGAGGAGGCCGATTTGAGAGGCAAGGGCATAGCAAGCTAGAGTTTTGGCCGGTTTGTGGTGAGTAATGAATGTAAATGATGTCATGAGGGTTTGAAACCCCGGATTTGCACATCGTAGTGCTATATTGAGGTGCGACACGCGCTTGATGATGAGCATGGGGTCATTTACTATTGGGGATTGGGACTTGGTCCGTCCTGAGTGATGTTTCTATCGCGTATTTGATTGAAGATTATTTGATATCATCATTATTTGGACAAATTCTCATATTTGGGCTTCGTGCCAACTATTTGAACCCTTTGGGGATTGCTATCACTATTTCCTCACTACTTTGGCATATTACTTGAACTCAGCCCTATTGTTTAATACTGTTTTACAAACTCAGCCACTTTTACTCAGATTTAAAACTTAAATGATATTTCTAATGATGTTTTGGGCTGAGAACTACTATTTTATTATTGCCCGAGGAGCTTATGTTATTTCTGGACTGAGTATGGGATCGGGCTGCACGCGGCAGCAGTATTATATTGATATTGATATGAGGCAGAGGGGCTAGTTGATGCTACGAGATGGCTTGATATTGCGCTTGGGCCGTAAGGGGACCCTCCCGGAGTCTGCACACCCCCAGTAAGTGTCGTCGACGATAAATAAATAGATCGGGCTGCACGCCGCAGCGGGGCACTAGAGAGTATCACTATGTGTTGCATTTATTTATTTGGCTATCAATTATTTGCTTATCTGTTGTAACATTTCCATTTTTCAATTTCACTGGTTTATTGATTTCATACTTCTTGGCTTAAACTGTCATAGTATAGATTACAATGTGTTTACCCATGATTTCTTATTCTTAGCCATTATTTATGTTTATTACTCACTGGGTCGGAGTACTCACATTACTCTCTGCACCTTGTGTACAGATCCAGGTGCACATGAGGCTGAGTGAGGATTTTCTATTAAGCAGCGCATATCCGGGAGCATCGAGGTAGATGCAACATCGTCCGCAGCCCTAATCTCTCCTTTCTATCCTTTTTTTTCGTATTCCCTAGATTGCTATGCATTAGGTTGATAAACCTTTATTAGAGGCTCAGACTTGTGACACCGGATCTTTTGGGCTATGTAGTAGTATTGTTATTTGAAATTCCGCACATTTAACTCTTATTTCAGACGTCTAATATGTTGATTTGGTAATTTTATTGTGTTAGCTAATAATGAATTGTATAATGAATTGGGTCAAGGTTGTTAATTGGTCGGGCTTGCCTAGTAGTGTGATGGGCGCCATCACGACCAGGGCTGGGGTCGTGACAAAATATTAGTTCGATTCTGTCGGAGGCATCTACAAAGAATAATCCCATTATAGCATAGTCGACTCTATATAATATAGTCTTGAAAATTGGTTTTACTTTAGGATTTGGCTTTCGTTGTGCTTCCTCAAGCACTTGTATAGCATTTTGATTCTTAATATTATATTAACCTTTTTACTTTGTGTTCTAGTGCTCTTTTTATGAAATAAATTTATGTACCCTAAGTTATTTTTTTTTAAATTGAATAAGAATTTTACTCATGTGATGAATTTAAAAATAATTTAATTAAATTCTCTTTCTAAATAATTAAATTAAAACTATTAATTATTTAATTTTAACATAAAAAATAATTTATTCTATGTTGATTCAAATCTTTATATCAGTTCATCTGTTGTTTTGAATATTTAATCTTAATTATAATTTTATCCATCATAAATTTTATTTTCAAAGAGTAAAAGACTGATATGACATTTCACTTTTAGATCGTTATGTCTGTAGAATCATTATGTAACGACCCGACCGGTCGTTTTGAGCTCTAGCACGCCGTTCAACAGTGTGAGGTCATGAATAGCTTTATTTTAGGTATTATGACTTGTGCGTGTAGTCAGAATTGAACTTTCGGAAGTTCGGAGTTGATTTGGAAAGAAAATTCTCATTTCAGAAGCCTTAAGTTGAAACAATTAGCTAAGATCGAAACTTTGAGTAAACGACCTCGGAATTAGGATTTGAAGGTTCCAACAGGTTTGTATGACGATTTTGGACTTGGGTGTATACCCGGATCAGGTTTTGGATAACCCGGGAGCATTTTGGAACTTATTGTAAAAGTTAGCATTTTGGAAAAAATTTCATAAGTTTTGGTTGAAGAGCATTTCAGTGTTATTGATGTCCGTTTAGGATTCTGAGTCTGGGAGTAGCTCTGTATGGTAATTTTGGAGTTGGGAGCGCAATCGGAAGTGAATTCGAAGGTCCGTGGGTCATTTTGGAGTCATTTGGCTAAAGATAGAAATTTGAAGGTTTTTGAGAAGTTTGACCGGAAGTGAACTTTTTGATATCGGGGGAATCCGATTCCGAAAGTTAGAGTAGGTCGATAAGGTTAAATATTACTTGTGAGCAAAATTTGAGGTCAATCGGATGAGATTTGATAGGTTTAAACATCGAGAGTAGAAGTTTGAAGTTCTAAAGTTCATAAAGCTTGGATTGGAGGTCGATTCGTGGTTTTAGCGTTGTTTTCTATGATTTGAGGCCTCGAGCAAGTCCATAATGTGTTTTGGGACTAGTTGGTATGATTGGTTGGGGTCCCGAGGGCCTCGGGTGGATTCCGGGTGCTTAATGGATTGAAAATGGGATTTTTGAAAGGGCTGAAGTTGTTGGTTGCTGATATAACCGCACGTGCGAAATTTGGGCCGCAGGTGCGGAGCCGCAGAAGCGGCCAAGAGAGCTTCAGATGCGGTTTTTGGCCAGAAGTGAAGAGACTGCAGATGTGGTCATGGAGCCGCAGAAGCGGGACCGCACCTGCGGTGGACGAGGCGCACAAGTGGAAAAGGGGAGCTTGGAGGTAACTGTAGAAGCGATAGATTGGCTCGCACCTGCGGAACCGCAGAAGCGATCAAGGGACCGCAGGTGCAGAAATGCTGGAGGCAGTGAGGTTCTTTTAAATCGGGGGTTAGGTTCATTTCAACCCCATTTTCTTCTATTGGAACCGATTTTGGAGCAACTTTGAGGTTCCATTTTCACCACCAAGCATGAGGTAAGTAATTTATTCTAGTTTTGAGTTAAATACATGATTATATACGGATTTGGACATGGAAATTTGTAGAAAACTTGGGGTTTGAGGGAAAACCTAGACAATTGATATTCTTGGAATTTGACCACTATTTTGGGTATGGAATTAAGAGAAAATCATATATTTGAGTTTGTGAGTTCATGGGTAAATCTTATCTTCGAAAATTTTGGGAATCGGGGCACGTGGGCCCGGGGGCATTTTTTCAACTTTTCGATCAGGGTTAGGAATTGTTATAAGTTGGATTGTAATGAGTAATTGAGCATATATTAATGGATTTTCATGATTATTGGCTAGCTTTGGATCAGTAAGCATCGATTTGAGTCTTCGGAAAGGCGTGGGATGCCCGTTATGGATCTTCGGAGCGAGGTGAGTCTCCTTTCTAACCTTGTAAGAGGGAATTGTCCCCATATATGAGTTAATTGGTTATGTGCTACTATTTGTAGGGGATACGTACGTACGATGTGATGAGAGTCCGTGCATAGCTACTATTATGCTTAAGTCCAGTAGTTTAAGGCCCAAAAGCATGCTCTCTTGTAATACTTGCAACCTTGTTGATAAACTGAAAATGCTTAAAAACATATCAAACATGTAAATGAATTTCTAAAAAAGGGCTAATATCATTTCTTGACTTTTGAAAGAGAAACTTGCCTTTTTCTGAATATTTTCTCCTTGATAAATTATTGATTTGATTGTTTGAATATGTTTTTCTATTGTGGAACAGGCCGAACGCCTCGGTAGATTAAATAGATGCATCTATGGTTCGCGTCATTCGACCCTCTGACAGTGCACAGTTTAAATATTGTTGGATCAGGTCGTACGACCTCGGCATGATCTGCGCATGCTTGTATTATTGTCTTGAACTTATTAAAGTTGTTATTGCCTCTTCCTGGCTTGAGAATATTTGTATAAATGATGAAAAGGACATTTTGGAAATTTCCTATAAAAGAAATAATTATTTACTTGTTTTATTCTATTGGATTAAGATCATGTTTATAAAAATCTACGATTTAGTGTATTATGGATATCACATTATTGGACCACTAGTAAGTATCGAAGTCGACCTCTCGTCTCTACTTCTTCGAGATTAGACGGGATACTTATTGAGTAAATGTTATTTTCGTACTCATGCTACACTTACTGTGCATTTTTGTTGCACATGCACATATACTTCTAGAGGCCTATTGGGCGTAGCAGCATGGATGATACGGGGATTAGGTGAGCTGCATTTCCCGAGGCGACCCACATCTAGTATAGTCTATTTCAGTGTATTGTATTTACTTCCTTTCCAATTTGTATTTCGGACGGTTGTTGTACTGTATTGCTTCCAAGAAATAGCTCATGCACTTGTGACACCGGGTTCTGAGGATGTCTATGGGTTTATTCAGAATTTTATAAGTTGTTAAATATTTTCCTTGCTTATTCAGTGAAATTTACTATGTGTTGTTTAAATGAAATAAAGATGCGATTTCGAAATTATTTAAAACGAGAATTTAATTAAGTATTTTGGTTGGCTTGCGAGACAGCGGTGTCCGGCGCCATCACGACCCTTAGTGAATTTTGGGCGTGACATATTAGTGGTATGACTCTTACCAAATATTTTTTTTCTCTTTTTCACACATTTATATTCTAAGATATTTTCTTAGATGTTGTTTAATAATTGGATATTTTTAATATTGTCATGACCTAAATTTCATTATAAGTCGTGATGGCGCCCAATGTCGCTGTTAGGCAAGTCAATCCTAATCAACTAGCAAGTTTCCAATTATTTTACCAAAAACAACCCCAAAATTTTCTTAACAGTTAATCTTTTAAACAATTAATAATTACCAAGTTCGTAATAATGTAATTACAACCCAAAAATAATAGTCTACTAATGTGCGTGTCAGGAACTAGTGTCACAAGTACGAGGACAACTAGTAGAATGTACAAAAGAATATAACTATCCTACTGCCTGAAACATAATATACAGTAAATAACATAAGGAGAGACATCTGATATTCTGTTGAACGGCTTAGAAGGGGCAGCTTACCGTGAAGTCTCGGTCAAGTATCAGGAACGCGCGCCGGACTGGTAGCTAGATGCATCTGCCTCAGATCCTGTATATTTAAGTATAGAAGAGTACATAAACAACATGTACCCAGTAAGTATCCAGTCTAACCTCGAAGAAGTATTGACTAGGGGTCGACTTGACACGTACTAGGGTCAATAATAACATAATTTAAGTGTTACGCTAAGCATGTATGTCATGAATAAATAACAGTTGACAACAGTAAGTGACAAACTCTTTCATAGATAACATTTCAGTTAACAACCTATATTCCAGGGCATTTTAAACAGTTCAAATCACAGAGTACCAAGCAAGTAGCATGCGCAAATAATGTCGGGGTCGTACGACCTGGTCCAATAAAATAATAAAGTGTGCACTGCCGAAGGGTCGAATGGCGTGGACCATAGATGCATCTATTATCCTGCTCGCGAATCATATATGCGACGCGGTCAAACACAGTTAAACATATCAGACAGTCAATCAATAATTTTATCGGGAATGCAATTATCCAAAGTAATGTAAAGTTCATCTTTAACGATCAAGAAAAATGATGTTTGACTTCTAGAATCCATTTTTCAAGTTCAATATGATTTACCAATTTTGAATTCACCATAAGGTTACAAATACAGCAAGTAAAGCATGCTTTTGGATCCTAGAATACCCAGACTTAAGCATAATAGTAGCTACTCACGGACTCTCGTCATCTCGTGCGTACGTAGCCCCCACAATTAGTGGAAAATATTCAATTATTTCTCCTATGGGGATAATTCCTTTTTACAAGATTAGAAAGGAGACTCACCTTGCTCCAACACTTACTTCCAAATTTCAAGAACGCGCTAAAACCCTCAATTCGGAGCCGAACGATCCAAAACTATTCAAACGGGGTACGAACTAGTCAATACAATCTCAAGAGTTCATATTCTAACTATTAAAGTAATTCCTAACCCTAAATACAAGTTTCCAAAAATTTGCCTCCGGGCGCACGTGCTTGGATTCCGGGAATTTTTGAGAGAAATTGTTACCCATAACCTAAGGATCAAAAATATATGATTTTTACTTCATTACCTAACGAACTTCGTGGTTAACTCTTGTTTTTTTCAAAACCCCAGGTTTTACTCTAAATCCACAATTTTTACAAAATTTCATGGTGTAATCTACACCTAAACTATGTATTAAAATCACACTAAGTAGGAATAACTTACCTCACAATGATAGGCTGAAATCCCCTCTTTGGAAGCTTCCAAATCGCCCAATGTCACGACCCGGATTTTCCACCCTCGGGAGTCGTGATGGCGCCTACTCGTAGAAGCTAGGCAAGCGACGAAGTTCAGAAATCTTTAACTCCTGTGTTTTAATCTTTTTAACAACTTGCATTTAACAGGTGATAAAGATTAAATAACAGCGAAATATGAGATTAGCGGAAGACTTAGACAAGTATAAAACTAAAATAATATGAAAACCAACATATGTCTCTACCCAGAAACAGGTGTCGCAACATTCACGGACTATCTAAGATTACTACATACAAGCGTCTGAAAGGAAGAACATAGTCCGTCTCAGATACAAGTGATAACAGAACATAAAAACAGATAGAAGAGACGTCGGGCCTGCGGACGCCTGCAGGACTACCTCGGGATCTTTGTGGACTGAAGGTTGGCTCCCGAGCTACTGCTGTTGTCCCAATGCTGCCTCGGTATCTGCACAGAGTGTAGGGTGTAGTATCAGCACAACCGACCCCATGTTCTAGTAAGTGTCTGGCCTAACCCCGGCGAGGTAGTGATGAGGCTAGGACCAGATTCCACACAAACCTGTGCAGTTATATATATATATATATATATATATATATATATATATATATATATATATATATATATATATATATATATAT
>MU741297.1:74743-94957 GCA_026770625.1 Nicotiana glauca
CCATCATGCTACTGAAAAACTTAGATACGCCGAATAACTTATGTAATAGCACACAGATGATATATAGAAGTTTTGACAATAACGTCATACATGCAAAAAATATGATACTGGTCGATATTTTTATAATAATATTCTTATCACTGAATTCAACTTTTGTCTTCCGAAACTAAGGAAAATCCTTTTAAATTTGTGTGATAATAATTTTTAGTATGTTTATGTTTTACAAATATAATAAATAAAGCACAAGCACAAACATTCTGAATATTGGACTATATTTACCGTAATATACTTTCTTGCACGAACAACTGTATGTTGTACTTTCAAGAGGGATATCAAGATCGGCAAGCGTTCTGGTTAAGACAGAGCAACCAAAGCATTAGGAGGAAATATATATGGGAAAAAAATTATCCAATAAGAAGTATTCGTTAGGATGCCATCACAATAAATACTTTTAAACTATAATACATAATTATCTAACTAACATGACAAAATTAATTATTTGTGTAAGTTTTGATGATGTTCTTGCATTTAAATTCATGTATTGTGCTAATGTAATATAATATTTTTCAGCATTTTGATGATTGTTGTGCTATTAAACATAAAATTTCTCTCATTAATTAAATTTTATTATTTCTTCATATAAATAAATATTTAAATCATCACATGATATTATTAACGTGCAACACACGTTCATATATATATATATATATATATATATATGCCTAAAATAATTAATACTAATAAGATTCCTAAATGTAATCATGTAGGATTCTTAACATATAGTATTATGTCCTAAACTAATAAGATTAGAAGGCTAATATCTAGAATTCTGGTTATATTCTTTTATTGTGAGTTACTATGCTTAATATTAAAATGTTATTTTTGTAAACCAACATTTTATTCATGCTTTTATAATAAAAACTAAACTTAAAGGAAAAATATATACAAGAAATAAGTTTATTTGAAGAAATGGTCTTTTTTTAATCGGTTTGAAAATCTTCAGTCCATTATTTGTTTTTTTTAAAATAAAATTTATTTTCTATTTATGTTTTCTAAATTTTAAACAATTTTTTGAACCAAAAGAAGAAAATTTTAAAGATATAGTCTTATCGTTTAAATAATTTACCTCAATATTTACCTTGGATTAGAGTTTAAATCCTTGAAGTAGTCATCTGATTGACTTTTAGGAAGCTAGTTGCATACTTTTGGATCTTCGATTGTTATCCAAATTTGTATTCTACATTTCTACTCAAGTTCTAATTAATAGATTCTACTATTGTACGTGATCTTCAATGCACCTTTAATTATTAGATATCAATCCTTACATGAATATTCAAAATAGTTATGTGATATCACCTTTGATTATTAGATGTCAATCCTTACATGAATATTTAAAATAATTATGTGATATATTTGGTTTAAGAAGTATGGTGTCACGACCTTAAACCCGGACCCGGTTGTGATGGTGCCTCTCGTGAAGACAAGGCCAGTCGACACTTATTCAATTCAGTTCTAACAGCTTAATAAATCAATAAGTCATTTATAAGGATGAATAATCCAACCTTTAAGCAGTCAACAATACAAATATGTGAAATAACAACCCAACGCATCCCTAATCGGGGTGTCACAAGTCACGAGCATCTACTAGGGTATAAATACAACTGAAAATCTGAAGTGTACAAATACAGACTAATGAAATGAAGAGAGAGAAAAGTAATGCTATGAACGCAAACAGCTACCTTGCTAAACTCCGATGACTCTGCCTCTGATCAGCCAAAACCCGCTACCGAATGTATAAATACCTGAATCTGCACAAAAGGTGCAGGGAGTAAAGTGAGTACTCCGACTCAGTGAGTAATAATCATAAATAAAGACTGAGTGATAAAAAATCACGAAAAGTGCATAAACATACTATATAGAAGCAGTTCAAAAGTCAGTAAGAATGCAATGAAGTTGTGAAATACCTTTAAAACATCTTAGCTCAGTTTAAACTTCTTGAAAATGCCTTTTTCAATAGTTACGCAATTGAATGCAGAACAACTAGTGCAGATAAGCATAGAGATCCGCCCCTCGGGCACAAATACACAATTAAAAAGGTAAATGATAGGTAAACATGAAAGATAAATACATAAGGTTCGCCCCTCGAGCACAATGTCAACAAATCCGCCCCTCGGGCAATATCTCAGAACGGTACCACCCCTCGGGCAATCACATGGATCAATATCAACCCCTCGGGCAATCACATAGAACAATACCAGCCCCTCCGGCTATATCTCACTTCACAATGGTACCCGCGCTCACTGGGAGTGACAGACTCCTGGAGGGCCCCCTTACGGCCCAAGCGCAATATCAAGCCACCTCGTGGCATCATAACAGGCTCTCGGCCTCATATCAATATCAACAAGCCACCTCGTGCCGTACATATCACAGGCCCTTGGCCTCATAATCAAATTAGTGTATCCCTGATATGACGTGCGGCCCGACCCAAAAGATATCCTCACAACACAGGCCATCGGCCTTACTCAGTCAAAAATCACATAAGCCACCCGGGCAACAGTAAAATATGGTACTCATCCCAAAATATCATTTGAAATATTATTTACAGTGTTAAAGCAAGTAAACTTGGCTGAGTTTTGAAAATAGTGAAAAATAACGTGACTGAGTTTAAATATAAAGTCAAAACAGTGAGGAAATATCAACAAAAATCCCCGAAGGGTTCAAATAGTTTGCATTAGGCCCAGATATGGCATTTAGCCCAAATAATGATCATAGCAAATAGTTTTCAATCAAATACACAGTAAAATCATCTATCGGGGCAGACCAAGTCACAATCCCCAATATTGCACGGCCCCACGCTCGTAATCAAACGCGTGCCCCACCTAACATAGTACTACGATGTGCAATTCGAGGTTTCAAGCCCTCAGGATATCATTTACAATCATTACTCACCTCGAACTGGCTAAATCTCTAGCTCGCGATGCCTTTTGCCCCTCGAATAGGCCTCGACGCACGTTGAATCTATCCAAAATCAGAATAAGGACGTCAAAATATGCCAAGGGAACAAAGCCCAAGCAAAAACAATCAATAAAGGGCAAAAATTCCAAAATTACCAAAACCCGAGCCCCGGGCCCACTTCTCAAAACTCAAAATTTTTTACATCAATAGATTCCTTATCTCCCCACGAGTTCATACATACCAAAAGTTCTCAATTCCGACCCTAAATGGTCCTTCAAATCCCAAATCAAAAGTTTAATTTCTCAAGCCCTAGTTCTTAAATTTTAAGGTTAGCTTTCATGATTTTCTAGGTAGATTTCATAATAGAATCGAGTTTTAAGTTAAAAAATCTTACGTACAATCGATTCCCCTTGAATCCTTCTTCAATCCCCTTCAAAAAGCTCCCAAAATAATCAACTATGGAGGAAATGAGCCGTCAAATCGCGGATAAAACGAATTAAAAACACTCTGCCCAGACCTGTATTTCCTTCATCGCAATCGCGACACTTCCCTCATGATTGCGAAGAATAAATCTTCAGCTTCCCAAAATTACACTACGCGAACACGACAAGGTCTATGCGAATACAATGACCAGATGAAATAACCCTACGCGATCACGGACATATCTCCGCGTTCGCAATGCACAAACATCCTGCCAAGACCCAGGTCCAATTGACCTTATGCGAATGTGACTACCCTCACACGTTTGCGATGAACAACTCTCCCAAGCTATGTGATCATGAGCCTCCAATCGCGAATGCGAAGAACAACTGGATGCCCTCCTCAATTTCTTCTACGCGATAGTGAGATACCCTACGCGATCGCGAAGGACAATTTTTCTGCAACACCGAACCTGCAACTTTCTGCTATCTTTTAAGGCACGAAATGGTCCGATTGACCATCCGAAACTCACCCGAGGCCCCCGGGACCTCAACCAAAGGCACCAACACATCTTAGAACCTTATTCAAACTTGTTACAATCATCAAAAACACCTCAAAAACATCAAATCACCCAAAACACACCGGATTCAAGCCTAAATATTCCGAAATACGGTTTTGATCAAAAACCCAACCAAACCACATTCGAATGACCTAAACTTTTACACATACATCCCAAATGACACAATGAAGCTACTGCAATCCTCGGAATTTCATTCCGACCTCTATATCAAAGTATCACCTATCAGTCAGAAAATGCCATCAAGGAACAGAGTAAGAGACTCCAATAAAGCAAACTAAACCATAGATATAAAAGTTTCCCTAAAAAGGGGCTGGCTGCAATCACAGTACAAGGAATAGAGCAAGAGACTCCGAGAAAGCAAACTAAACCATAGATATGAAAGTTTCCCTACAAAGGGGGCTGGCTTGAACAACCCGTAAGGGACGGCGTGACAAGCTACACAAACAGTTAATTTGTTTATAGTCGCAAAACTTTTCCTACAAATGGGGCTGGCTTCAACAACCCATAAGGGACGGCTTGCCAAGCTACACAACTCAGAAAACTTTTGTACTACAACCAACGTTAGCTGTTTATAACTCAGAAAATTTTTGTACTATAATAAGCTAACTTTCTAAGAGTATTCTTACTCTATTTTCATACATGGACTGACCTTTCCATCCATTCGAAAGAAAGAACAAGAGGGAAATTTAGAAAGCACTCATATGTGATATATCACAAAAGATTTACAAAGGTTACAAGATGATCCTACAACTATTACAAGGCCTCCTTTATATAGGGCTAGGAGGTTATTACAAGATAAACTTACATGATAAAATAAACCTATCTTACATGGCAAACTTATCTTACAAGTGGGTCCATCTAAGCATGTGAAGGACTTTAGGCAAAACAACTAAAAACACCTGAAATCATGTGAAAGGGGTAAAATATACATGGTGTAGCATGTGAAAGTATGTGGGAGCATGTGACGCCATGTGAAAGTAGGGTGTTTCATGTGATGAAGCATGTTGAAGCATGTGAAAACAAGTTGAAGTCGGACCCGGATAGTATGGAAAGATGTGGAAAGTTGTCTTGACATGGATAGGATATTTTTTAGGGTTTTTTGGTGGCTAATTTAGGATTATGGTGGGATTAGCAGGGATTTAGGTAATTATCCATGATTCATTCTAGGGTTGTCTTCTAGGCATCTTTTCAAGGACCTTTTGTAGTGACGCCTGGAATTTGATGGTCCTTCTTCGTTGTGCTCTTTCTCTTTTGGATTGTGAGAGATGTAATCCGCAACCTTAATCTGGAAATTTCTTGAGTGATCTTTTCTCGAATGACTTCGTATGGGGTTTGATATTCTTTTGCTGCTACCCGGACTCTTTCCCAATGAGGATGATTTCTTGTATAATTCCAGCTTGCCCAATCTTTTGACCATATTTCTTTTGGAATGCACCTATTTTGATGGAAAAGTATTCTTTGTGCCTTGCTATATTCTTCTTCCATTGATAAAATTGACACTGGAAATTTCCACCAAAATGATGTCTCTGCTTGCGCTGGAATTTTTTATTAATAATCTTCATTGACCTATGAAACATGAATACCTTTGCTGTGTAGGAATTATTGAAACATTTCATCCAGTATCTTCTAGGTTTGAACCATAGCAAAAATATTTTAAGAGCTGGTTCAATGTTATCAAAATCCTTAAACACGTTGCATTTGAATTCCATGAAAATATAATACTGATGGCATAGATACCAGAAAATCCATAATAGTTCTTTTGGAAAATCCTTGGCTTAAGCTATGAATATATGGCAGAATGGATATTCTGGATTGACCCCATATGTCTTGAGAATGAATCCTCCATGTTGTCGGAAAACTTGAAGCTCATAATGAGTTCTTCTTTCCATAATAATTGACGGATCAAAGGGATCCATGAGGTTGAACAACTCTGGTGGATGATCTGTTGGCTTTAATGAACTTGTTCCTGGTAAACTTGAAACATGAAGATGTGATTGATTAGCTTTTGCGTTGACTTCAGTTTTGCTGGGGAAAACCTCTTTGAGAATTCTTCCGGTCGAGATAGAAAATCTGCAAGAATATTATCCTTTCCTTTCAGGTGCTTGACTTGAAACTTATATGGAGAGAACCATTAGCCCACCTGAGAATTTGAGGATTAGGAATAATTTTTGCATTTAGCTGAATCATCTTTGGGAAGGCCTTAAATCCATTTCTATCAGAAATTCTGTATGAATAAGGAAGAAATTAAATTTCTTGATTCCATTCTTTACTGTAAGAATTTCCTTGAAAGTGGAGTGATAATGTTGCTTGGCATCTTTGAACTTTCCTCTGGCGTATCCGCATATTTTCCTCTAGCTATTTTTTTCTTCAAATAGAACAGCACTCCAATATTCATTGCTAGCATCAGTTTACAATATCTTCTTACCGTCTGAAGGGATGTAGAGAGACTTGACATTTTCATAAATATTCTTTATTTTCTTGACCGCTTGGAGAAAATGCCTTACACTTAAATATGCACTCAAATACCATGTGCACTCAAATACCCAGACAGATCTCCAGAGATGAGCTTGTCAAAATCCTTCCTGATTCCTGGATCACAAATTACGAGAAACTAAGAGAATCGGAGGAATATCTGCAATTTGGTAAACCAACTTTTACCCAAAGAAGTGACAAAACCGTTTGTATAAGCTTTGACCATTCCCAACTCAAAAAACCCAATAAAACCATATTTCCTTGCCAAATGATCCAACCCAAAGATACAATAGATACATACCCCGAACCTGATGGAGAATTCTTCTAGAATACACAAAGCATCATGGAAGAACATGGTTGGTGCCAATATTTTGACAAAGAAGGAAAATAAATGTGGTGGTTCAAATGCCCCTTCACTGGACACTGCCCATGGGATCTCGGTTGCACCTGCCAAGACTGTTTAGAAGATCCAATTGGAGAATATGATGAACATCATCAGCGTAAACCAAAATCCAAGAAAAAGGGGAAAACTACTGAAAGACAATTTTGGTCCACATATGAAAGTAAAGATCCTTCAATTGGCTCATTAATCCATCCAGGTAAATATGAATTTCTTGTCAGTTACAAACCCAAGAATGGCCAAAACTACCAGAAAAATTCACTCCTAGTTGGGAGGATAATGAAACCACGCCCAAATCCAAATCAATATCAACTCATACCCCAGAATCCAAAATGCCACCCGAACCTAAAACTCCATTAACTCAAAGGTCCGCATATCCACAAATATTCATGTTGAGCCCTTCAAGTTCCAGCCACTCTCAAGATTTTCCTCCACTTCAACCTTTTGAAAAATAGGGTATCAACCATGCTCCAAAAATCCCCCGAAAAAACATAGTACTACCATCTGGAGAAAAGCCCCCAACGAGTGACATCGAAGCAACAATGAACTGGCAATCAGAAAACTTCATCTGCCAGAACAAAGTGCTCAACAATATTGGCAACACTATCAAAAACGTGGTCCATGTACAAAACAAGTTAATGAGCAAAGTGGAAACAATTAAGAAAAAGGTGGAGCAGGCATCGTCTCAGCATGCAGGACTAATCAATGCCTTGGAACTAAGGTTGGCAAATTTATAATATGAGATTTGTCCGCCAGGAACTACACTTTTCCAATTTTTCCAACAACAACAAAAGGAGACAATTTCTATAAAAGAACAAATTCAACTTTTGAGAAATGATTACTTTGAACCGCAAAAAACCCCAGTTTTCTCTTTAAAACCTACCTTCTTCCCTATGTCTCCACAAGTATATTCCCTACCTAAATTGGACTACACCTTTTCTACCTTTCCATTTGCCTCATAAAATCTAATCTCTTTCACCCAACCAGCAAAAGAAGAATATGATTTTGATATTGCAAAAATGGTTTGGGAAAGGAAAGATGCCCATGCAGCAAAGAAACAACCCAAGAAAAGGCGAGACCAAGGAGAAAGTTCAAAAGGATCGAACCTCAAAAATCTGATGATTTCTGACAAGAAGGCTCCGGACCTTTATGTCTCTCAGCCAAGATACATATCAGAAGAATATACCCATGGTCGGAATCTCTAAACTCATCAAAAGATGAAACAATGGAAGATAGCTCTCAATCAAGCAATGAATCCACAACTAACTCTTCCGAAGAAGACGATCCCCCAATATTTGTAAACCAGCCAAGAGACCCAGAAATATCTGAACTAGATGACGAACAAGAAGGCATGACAGATGAACCAATCCCAGAAAGAAGATATGAGCCCATGGCATCAAATCCAGTTGGAACTGGTTTCCACACTTTCACCTTAGATAATGTCAAGGTTTCAAAATGGCCTCAACGGATCCAAGACTTCTATACTTGGATAGTAACTAAAAATTTGGTGGAACGAGAAAAGTATATCATCCTTTCAGAACTCACTTCAAGGTTCTCAAGAATCCTCAGAGACTGGTGGAATGCACTTGGAATTTAAGACAAAAATACTTTTCTTACTTCCCAAGATTTTGCCTTCAACATTAGTATCCTACATGAAGTTTTCTGCTAAGATACTGGCCAAAGACAGGAGAAAATGCAAAGACAAATCTTTGAGATGAAGTGTGTGTCATTCGACAGAAATGACATTTATAGACACTTTCAAAAATGGCGAAGATATACTTCGAGATAGGTGGTGACATCAATCTAAAGCAAGCCTTTGTATCTTCCCTTCCAAAGTTGCTAGCAAGTCGAACCATGACCATCATTGAAGAAAAAGTTTCAGTCCATAACAATTCCACAAATTGGTTATATCAGGCAAGCTATTTTCGTCGCATTGGATGATATTTGTACAAAGCGCTCTACCCTAAAATAAATTATCCAACACAATCCAGCGCTTGATAAAACATGCCGTAAATCTGATCTAATCACCGAATCAGGATGTTCCTGCCGCACATCTAGGTGAAGGTTCAAATGGCCAAGAATTCCAGACAGGAAATCAAGGTCCAAGAGACGCACAAAGTATTTCAGACGGAGAAGGCCAGGAAATTTTCACAAGAAAAACAGATGTTTTATTTGTCATAAGATTGAATATTTCGCTAAAAATTGTCCACAATCAAGAAGATATGTCAAACTCATTGAAGAGATTGCAGATTACACTGGTATACATCTCGGAAAGGAGGAGGACCTTGAATCCATATTCTCTGTGAATGATGAACCTAATGAAAAAACTTTATTCTATCGTGATATCTATGAAGATCAAGGCAATGATCACTACCAAATTTCAGAACCAGTGATTGAAGCTCGAGGGGAGATCAACGCTCTCACAGTCGTTCCTCAAATATAACTCAAAGTCTATTCATCCAAGTGGGATAAACCAACTCGAGTTATTGCTTTCATCGACACAGGAGTTGCTTCCTCACTTATAAATCATGTTGTTCTCCCTGAAGATCGATGGGTACTGCATTTTAAGGATTTCAACACTGCATCAAATACAATCTTGACCACAACTGCCATTACAAAACACCCGATCACAATTGAATTCTTTCCAGGATTGAAGTACAGAACAAAGCTGCTAGGATCTGATGTACCAGGTAAAGATCTTATTATTGGATTCGACATTTACAGACAGCTTAGAGATCAGCTCCAGATCAAGGCTAACAGGATAGCTTTTAAAAAACAGTTCAGACCTTATTATGAGATTCCAAGGCTATTCCAAATCACCAATGACGAACAAATCAAAGAGATTGAGCAAAATCTCATTGAACAATCATGTGTCGAATCCCATAAGGATTTCATAAAAAAAGGGAAATGTCCGTTATGGAAAAACAAAGAGTTTTTTATCAAGCTCCCTTTCAATAAAAATGAAAATATCAATCCGACAAAAGTCAATCATTCAGGGATGAATACAGATCATCTTCAACTTGCAAAGAAAGAATGTTAAGAACTTTTGAAATTTGATCTGATAGAGCCATCAGATTCACAATGGGCATGCGAAGCATTTTATGTCAACAAAAGAGTTGAGCAGACAAGAGGAAAACTCAGGTTAGTCATCAACTACCAGCCACTTAACCATTTCCTCCAAGATGATAAGTTCTCTATCCCAAATAAACTCACCCTTTTCTCACACTTAGCCAAGGGAAAATATTTTTCCAATTTTGATTTAAAGTCAGGATTTTGGAAATTCAGAATCCACCGTGGAGAAAGACCCAAAACGGAATTTTGCATCCCTGATCATCACATCCAATGGAAAGTCATGCCCTTCGGGTTGAAAACTGCACCTTCCTTGTTCCAAAAAGCCATGATAAAAATATTCCAACCCATCCTCCATACCTCTTTAGTTTACATCGATGACATCATGTTATTTAGTGATACATTAGAAGAACATATCAACTTGCTTCGTCAATTTGAGGCATTGGTAATATAGTACGGAATCATGCTCTCAGCAAAAAGATGGTTCTTGCTCAAAAGGAGATTGATTTTCTTGGAATGCATTTTGTCCAAGGTGAATACAGTCTAGGACCACATATATGTCAAGAGTTACTCAAATTTTCGGATACCAACCTCACAACAAAGCAAATCCAACAATTTTTGGGCATAGTAAATTATGTGAGAGATTTCATCCCAAATATCTCTACATACATTTCTCCACTTACAGAGATGTTCAAGAAAAATGCTCCACCATGGGAAAAGAAACAAGATGAAGCGGTCAAGAAAATAAAGAAGATTTATGAAAATGTCAAGTCTCTCTACATCCCTTCAGACGGTAAGAAGATATTGCAAACTGATGCCAGCAATGAATATTGGAGTGTTGTTCTATTTGAAGAAAAAGATGGCCAGAGGAAAATATGCGGATACGCCAGTGGAAAGTTCAAAGATGCCGAGCAACATTATCACTCCACTTTCAAGAAAATTCTTGCAGTAAAGAATGGAATCAAGAAATTTAATTTCTTCCTTATTCATACAGAATTTCTGATAGAAATGGATATGAAGGCCTTCCTAAAGATGATTCAGCTAAATGCAAAAATTATTCCCAATCCTCAAATTCTCAAGTGGGCTCAATGGTTCTCTCCATATAAGTTTCAAGTCAAGCACCTGAAAGGAAAGGATAATATTCTCGTAGATTTTCTGTCTCGAACGGAAGAATTCTCAAAGAGATTTTCCTCAGAAAAACTGAAGTCAACACAAAAGCTAATCAGTCACATCTTCATGGTTTCAAGTTTACCAGGAACAAGTTCATTAAAGCCAACAGATAATCCACCGGAGTTGTTCAACCTCATGGATCCCTTTGATCCATCAATTATTATAGAAAAAAACTCATTATGAGCTCCAAGTTTTCCGACAACATGGAGGATCCATTCTCAAGCCATATGGGGTCAATCCAGAATATCTATTCTGCCATATATTCATATCTCAAGCCAAGGATTTTCCACAAAATCTATTATGGTTTTTCTGGTACCTATGCCATCAGTATTATATTTTCATGGAATTCAAATACAACGTCTTCAAGGATTTTGATAACATTGCACCAGTTCTTAAAATATTTTTGCTATGGTTCAAACCTAGAAGATACTGGATGAAATGTTTCAATGATTCCTACACAGCCAAAGGTATTCATGTTTCATAGGCCAGTAAAGATTATTAATGGAAAAGTCCAGGCGCAAGCAGAGGCATCATTTTGGTGGAAATTTCCCATGTCAATTTTATCAATGGAAGAAGAATATAGCAAGGCACAAAGAATTCTTTTCCAGTAAAATAGGTGCATTCCGAAAGAGATATAGCCAAAAGATTGGGCAAGCTGGAATTATACAAGCAATCATCCTCACTGGAAAAGAGTCCGGGCAGCAGCAAAAGAATATCAAACCCCATATGAAGTCATCTGAGAAAAGATCACTCAAGACATTTCCAGATTAAGGTTGCGGATTACATCTCTCAATCCAAAAAAGAAAGAGCACAACGAAGAAGGCTCGTCAAATTCCAGGCGTTACTACACAAAGTCTTTGAAAAGATGCCTAGAAGACAACCCTAGAATCAATCATGGATAATTACCTAAATCCCTGATAATCCCACCATAACCCTAAATTAGCCACCAAAAAACCCTCAAAAATATCCTACACATGTCAAGACAACTTTCCACATCTTTCCATACTATCCGGGCCCCACTTCAACTTGTTTTCACATGCTTCCACATGCCTCCACATGCTTCATCACATGCAACACCCTACTTTCACATGGCATCACATGCTCCCACATACTTTCACATGCTACACCATATATATTTTACCCCTTTCACATATTTTCAGGTATTTTTAGTTGTTTTGACTAAAGTCCATCACATGCTTAGAAGGACCCACTTGTAAGACAGGTTTGCCATGTAAGGTAGGTTTATTTTATCATGTAAGTTTTTTTGTAATAACCTCCTAGCCCTATATAAAGGAGGCCTTTTAGTAGTTGTAGGATCATCTTGCAATCATCTTGTAACCTTTGTAAATCTTTTGTGATATATCACATATGAGTGCTTTCTAAATTTTCCTCTTGTTCTTTCTTTCGAATGGATGGAAAGGCCGGTCCATGCATGAAAATAGAGTAAGAATAGTCTAAGAAAGATAGCTTATTGTAGTACGAAAGTTTTCTAAGTTGTAAACAGCTAACGTTGGTTATAGTACAAAAGTTTTCTGAGTTGTATAGATTGGCAAGCCTTCCCTTATGGGTTGTTGAAGCCATCCCCTTTTGTAGGAAAATTTTTGCGACTATAAACAAATTAACTGTTTGTGTAGCTTGGCAAGCCGTCCCTTATGGGTTGTTGAAGCCAGCCCCTTTGTAGGGAAACTTCCGTATCTATGATTTAGTTTGCTTTCTTGGAGTCTCTAGCTCTGTTCTTTATACTGTGGTATCAGAGCCAGCCCATCCTTTCGGAGGGAGGAACAATTTACTAAATATGTCTGAGTCATTTCCATCATCCTCTTCCCTTGCAAAAATGAATATGTCCCCTACTATATATAAAACCTTGTCCAAAAAATATGATTAGCTCTATGAAATAGATATCCTACCCAATGAACAGAAAGTATCCTCCACTGAACTACCACTCATAAACCCTTACTCAGCCTTTGCCAAAAAGTCCTTTGCACCCTTGACCCAAATTCGTTCCTTAGTCCAACACAGACCAAAAGGAGTTAAACAATATGTTGCTGCTCAAAACTTGACCAACATCCTATTCTTGCCACTCGAGAGGAACAATTTATCACCCTTCAAATACCAGATGATTTTCCCAGACAATGGAAAGATCATGGTTTTACCCATATACATTTTGGTGCTATCCGAATCGCTTTAACATATCACGGAAGAAAAGGTCAACCTATTGTAGCTCGACTTTCTCTTCTAGATACAAGATATTTGGAGTACCAACATGCAAATTGTGAGCACGTGATTTTTGCCTCACACGAATTACTCTCAAAAAATTCAAAATAAATAATTTTTCTTCGTGCGCAATTCTGTGAATTTTTGTGATATTTTCAGTTTATTGTTTGCATGTGTATGTATGCATATTTATTTTATCAGTTAACAAGAAAATACAAAAAATAGGTTGTATTGGCATGTGGGATTTAATTTTATAATTTTTAGTTAAATAATAAATTACTTATTTTATAAAATAAAGAAAAAAATACAAAAATGGGCAATTTAATGTTTAACTTTTATTTTTGTATTTGATCACTTGTGATCATTTTTGTTTAAAAGTTGATTAGTATTTAGGGTAGGTTAATTTAGGATTTTAATTTAATTTGGGATTTTAGTCTTAGTTTTGAAAAGGGGAAGAAATTAATTGAAAGGAAAATTGAAGAAGAAAATAAAATCAAAGTGTTGGGCCAATTTTATTTTCATCAGCCCAATTGACGCCCCCACCCCGTCCAATTTGATTCAGTACACCCCCAACTTAAAGCTTTTGCTTGTCCTCAAGCAAATCAAAACCAAAACTTCAATGAGGTTTCACCATTTACAACACAAGTGGTATTACTATTATTTACATATCACATTCTCCAATTTGAACACCATACTAATGGATGTGGTTGGTACTAAAAATTTGGCTCAAGTATGCACACCATTTCCGAATGACTCTCTCATAAAGACAAACAACTTCAACAATGTGCAAGGGAGTTTCAAAATAATCAAGTGATAAAACTAAGCCTCAAGAAGTGACTCAAACTCACTAGTTCACTACAAATGCTCACTTTATTCAATTTCACCAATCTCTCTTAATTCATGTGCCCTCACAAGAAAGAAAGTCCCAAAATCACTATATTTACAATACAACATAAGGGACAAATTTTTCAAGAACACTCGCTCTCACAAAAGACTTCAAGTGTTACAACATTTCATACCATAAGCTTGCCCTTATTTTAATTCATCGCTTATTCAAGAATGTTCGGTTGGAGGTCCCATAAGGACTTTTTGAGCTTGTAATGTAGGTTTCGGGACGGGTTGGATAAACATTTGGGTACAAGTGACTTCACCCTCCTTGAACACTACTCACAAGTTTCATTCTTTTTGCACTTTGATTCTCTTCAACTCACATCGCCTCATTGGCAACTAGTTCCCAATATAGAATCACCTTACATACCTCTCCAATTTTTTTCAAGGCTCCATAATATATATACAAACAATTCTCTTGTTTTTTTTTATACACATTTTTCTTTTGGAGCTTGATTGAGTTAATACGAACACTTTGAGGCATATGATCCTACACTCAATGTACAACCTTACCAATTTTTACTTTAGCACCACACCCCCAACTTAGGCTTTTAGCCTCATTCTCAATGTTCAAGGAGGGACGGGTTCAAAAGAGGGAATTATTTTTCAAGAAGGTCAAAGGTTTGTAATGAGTTGGCCAAAGAAAAAGGTTTCAAGGCTCAAATAGGGTACTAGTGATATTATTTAAGCAAGGGTAGGCTTGAAAGGCTAAAGAGGTTTTCGTAAATAAACAAAGAATGCCTAAGGTCATTCCTCCAACCAAACATACTCTCATTAGCATTGAAAGACCAACCAGGCAAGTTCTAGATGATAGAAGTAAACACAAGATTTATTTCACAAACACTAACACACATGGCACATGAATTAATCAAGACGGATCAATTTCATTTTTTTTATAATGGCATCTAGAGCAATATTCAAACTAGTGGGCAAAAGAGTCACTAAAAGAGCCAAAAATTTATCACAAGAATTATTTCGGAGGGGCATTCTTAATTTACCATTTACATACAAGAGACTAATTTTATTAGTACCAAATAATCCAAACGCCTCATCCTAGCAAAACACGACTAATTCCCTTAAGAAAGTTGTCAATCTATCCATCATCGGGAAAAGTCACCCGGTTCACTTCAAAAGTGTTCCTTGGGAAAGAACCGTAGCATGAAGAAAACCCAAGGAAATTTTATTTAAGGTAATGAAAATAAAAGAAAAGAAGACTTCTAAAAGGATGCTAAAATAAAAAAATCTAATACTACTAAAAAAAATATAAGCTAAATAGGAAGAAAAATAAATAACGAAAGAAAAATAAAAACAGAAATACGACTAATCAAACCAAGCCCGGCAAGGGCACACAATGTGCAAAACAACATAGTCACAAGCCCAGCGAGGGCATACAGTATCCATAACATAAACATACGCCCGGCAAGGGCACATAATCTCAAAACATGAATACAGTACAATAGCCACCCCCAACTAAAACATTGCAGTGTCCCCACTGCACAATATCAAATATAAAGAATAACTAGTTTGAGGGTCTCCCTGAGGTCTGCATCAGACTAGCAGACTGTGGGAGGACGGCTGATCAGTGCTGAGCTGTGCTCGTGGCTCCATCATCCTCGGTCTCCTCATCGTCATCATCATCATCGTCACCACCGTCACTAGACATAAAGGAATACTCCTCGCTGTCATCTCGGGCCGCTACAGGTATCTTCTTGTCTGGGTTTCCCCATTTGAAGATGGCCTTGATGACTCTCCACATTCTGATCATGAGTTTGCCCTTCTTCTTGTTCTTCTTCTTCTCCTTCTCAAAGTCTTCTTGAAGGGTGGTATGGGCCTTGGCCAAAGTGCCATAGGCTCCCTCCAATCTAGTCACGGATGCAGCCATCTTCTCAATATGTTCCTTCTGACTCTTCTGTGCATCCAAGTAACTTTGCATGTCATCCCTAGAGAAGTATGAAGGCCCGGGCTGGGAGGATGAGGGCCCACTCGGAAGCTGTGATACTAACTCCCGAATAGATGCAAGCTCGGAGTTTAGTATCCCGAATGGTCCCTGTGCAGCTGCCTGTGAAGACTCTGAAGCAGTAGTGGTAGTGGTGACTTTTCTCTTTTTGCTTTTGACCACACTTCCCTCTCCTGTCACTCTCAAAGGATGAAAAGGTTTGTCCGCTGGTAGCCACCGATCGGTGCTACGGACGTCAACCTCTGCTCTGGTGCACAGCTGTGTGATCAGGGAGGGGAACATCATGCCTGCATCCTTGTCTCTCAAGTACTCTCTCATCTCTCGCAGAATGTAGTATCCGACATTCACAGGAATGTCGTCCAATAGGCATGCAATAATCAATGCTCGAGTGTAGGAGACGTCTGTAACATTTCCGCACGGAGAGACCCTGTTGCACAGGATGTATAGCCACATCTTTGCCTCAGCAGTGAAGTCGGTAGATTTGAGCCCTTTCCTCTTGTTTCCCCATTTTTCTCTCAAGTGCGGCGGGAAGAGTTTGGAGACAAGCCATGCTCCATTTTCACAATTATCTTTTGCTTGTACCTGCTCCATCGGAAAGCTGGGAATACCCAGAGTGTCATTGATTTGCTCAATCCCAAACCTCACTACTTTACCTCTGATGATGATTTGCGGGCTATCAAAATCTGCATGCCTGAGGTTGGCATAAAACTCACGAACCCACTCCTCATTGGCTTTGCAAGGAGTTGTGATGAAGCAAGACCATCCTAATGAGTTGAGTCGAGCATAGAAGTCCGAAAGCTTTTCGGCCAATTTATCCTCATGTATCCCCTTTTCAAGAATGACCCTCCTCCTGATGAGGTCATCCAGATATGGACGCTCACATGCAGTAGACATGAAGCGCGAATCATCAAAGGGCTCATCAATATCTTCTTGAATTTCATGGTGTGATCTGCTTGGGTTTGGGTCCATTTTCAATTGAAACACCTACAAAAATCAACACAAGATTAGTCGGACAATAGAATCATGTTAAGCAATTTAAAACACTGCAATTAAGCCAAAAAATTAGGTTGAACGGGTCTGGGAAGCCATTTTTTCAACCCCACTATTTTTGGAAAAACTGGGCAGTTTTCGCTTCTACGGATTCTGAGTCGCAGAAGCGGTTCCGCTTTTTGCGATTTTCCGGTCGCTTCTGCAATTTTTTTATTTTTATTTTCATTTTTTTCACTTCTGCGGAAATTATACCGCAGAAGCGGTGTCGCTTCTGTGAGAAATTGACTGCTTCTGCGGTCTCAGTCATCTTCTTTAGTGATATTGTACTGCCTCATTATTTTTCTTTTTTTTTTTTTCACTTTCAACCCAATTGTTGGCATCAAAATACAAAATTAATGCACTAAATAAGAACATGATTCAATGGAGACTAAATTTGTGCCGCTTCGCATAAGATTTTCACTCAAGCATTGTGTCGAACACTTTGCGAGCGATTTCAAATGAAACCTTCTTCACAAAAATCGGGTACTCAAGACTTCCCACGATTTTTGTCCAATATAAATAACACACACATGACTACACTCAACCAATTCCCTCACCTCTTAAAGTTAACAACAAGAATTTAAAACAAACAAGAAGAAAAAGAAAAGAAAACTCAAACAAGAAAAAACAAATTCTGTTGCACTTGAGCACATAGAGAATGTGAAGTGAGAGATGAGCATTGAGAAGAGGGTTTATAAGATAATACCTGAACTTGTTCAAGGGGAAGAATTACGAGCAAGCTTCGTTGGATTTTTGGAGAATTTTTTGTTTTTGGGAAGTTAGGGCAGGGGGATACAGTGAGTGAAGTGCTTTTGAACAAATGAACGTTCAAAATTCTTTTTACAATTAAAAACCTGTCCGACTTCCGCTTCTGCGGAAAATGACCCGCTTCTACGGTTTTGCTTAAGCGTCTGGTGGACCGCTTCTGCATATGTTTGTGCTTCTGCGATGGATTTTTCGCTTCTGTGGGACCGCAGATGCGGTCTTAAAGCCGCAGAAGCGGTTTTCACAGAGATTTGTTGGACAGTTTTCTGCAGCTACTGGTTTTGACCCTCCGGACCACTCCGACCTGTTCAAATCAACTCCAAAAAATCTAAAACTTGGCAGATTAGTCAAAAATAATATTCTAAGCTATTCTAAAAAAGAAAATTTCAAAAATGACGAAAAATTTTGAAAAACGATGGGTTGCCTCCCACCAAGCGCCGCATTTAACGTCGTGGCACGACGCAAACAACATTACCACTTTTCTCGCCACTTGGATGATATGAATTGGGCACCTAGCTTGGAATCAAGCTTGTGACCACGAGCGATGGGGGGTGGTAAGTTGATGATCGAGCCAATGCTTAAATTCTTCATTTTGCACTTCTTGGCTCTCAAGTGAGGAATGTCATTTTGTTTTCTTGTTTCTTCAAACTGTAAAATGTATGGTTGTTGTCTTTCCTCCTCGCAATCCCTCGTTGACTCGTGTAGTTCAATTTCCATATCACCACACAATTCCAACGTTGAAAAATGCTTGGAATGTGACTTCAAACCTTCCCTTTGCAATTTTTCTATTTTGACATCCTCTTCTTCCCCCGGACTAGAGTCAATCTCAACCACATTTGCATTTATACCGGTTGACTCTAATTCCATATTTTTCTCGGCATCATTAATACTCATGGAGTCGGTTGGCGGATGTTCAATTCTTGAATCCTCATAGTAACGCTCACTCTCTTCCTCGGAATTGGACTCTTCTTGGCTTTCTTCCACACTCTCAAGTTGGTGGGCATAGTGAGCCTCAACCAATATTTGCATTTGATCTTCCAAAGTGCGGATGTGTTCATCATTGTGTGCCAAACTTTGTTTCAAGTCCTCGAGTGCAAAGTTGTGCTTCTCCTCATTTTCAAGAATGGTCTCCAACATGAGCATCATTCTCTTATTTCGAGCATTTGAGAGTTCTTCTTGGTTTTGATCAAGTGCCAAGGAAGGATTTTCACTTTCAATGTCCAAGGAAGATTCTTGGTTTTCATTCACTTCCGAGGCTTTTTGAGCCCTTGAGGCTTCGATCATTTCATCCATTTGGGAGTGCAATCTTTCAAGCGCCAAGTCATTTTGGAGACTATTCTCCAAAAGCTCCTCCAAGGCATTTTGCTCCTCATTGCCTTTGTCAAGTAAACACTCCAACATAAGCTTGAACTCTCCATTTTGGCCATGCTCAACTTCTTTCATCTCCATAGCCCTATAATTCTCATCAAAACAAGTAGAATCATCATAGTAGGGGCTTGGGGAAGGGAAGGACAAATATGCACAATAATCCCAATGACCATTTTGGCCACCACACTTATCACAAATACTCCACTCATGGGTTTGAAATTGTGCGCACAATCCACCCCCGGGAGAATTTAAACAATTTTGCCACGAGTGTGGTCCTCCACAATAAGGACAAGGATCATCAAAGTATGAACAACTACCATCCGACCAATTTTCATTGTACGATGCCATTTTTCAAAATTAAGAAAATAAACAAGAAATAAACAAGAAAAATAGACCAAGGTAAGAAAAATTAATTACACAAATATTCACAAGTTTGGACCAAAGCACTTTCGCTTACTTCTCAAACAACCTAAATTACGCCAAATTGTTCCCCGGCAACGGCGCCAACTTTGATGACGTCCAAATCCACTACTAAAAAGCAATAGACACGGTCGCAGCAATATAATTTACCCAACTATGAGTCGGGGTCGAATCCCACAGAGAACAATATGTAGGCAATTAGGCATGTAAGAAAATTATTGCTAGTTGCGCAATTCCAAACACTAAGAATTTTGGTTGGAAAATGTTTTATATCTAAATGCGGAAATATAAACTAACCTAGAAAGCAAGTAAAATGATCAATAGCTACAAGTATGGTTGCATCGGGAATTGCACTCAAGTAACGATCCAATGTATTTCATGATTTTACAAGTATGAGCGAGTTTATGTTAATTAGCCCTGGATAATAATTCTTAGTTAGCTTCTTCCGAAGACTAACAAGACTTCCTAATTGAATTATCCCTAAAACAATTAGAAGATTAAGCACAC
>MU741297.1:103344-117657 GCA_026770625.1 Nicotiana glauca
TATATTTATGCTATTCTGGTAGAGGCTCTTGACTCATGACCCCCAGATCTTTGGGAGGTTGTTCAGTATTGTTGAGTTTCAGATTTATTTCTATCTATCAGTTAGACTTCTAGTTTAAACGCTGTTAACGATTTTCAAACAAATGGTTTTCCGGGTTGAGAGTGAATTGGTCGGGCTTGCCTAGCAGTTGTGTTGGGCGCCATCACGACCGTGTTTGGGGTCGTGACAAATAACTAATCTTTATGTTTGTGTGTTGCACGAGTATCTTAAGTCAAGTATCACATGATTTGTACAAAAAAAAGTAAAAAATGTGTGACATTTTAGAGGTTGCCTTTCCACCTGAGCTTAGTGCTGGAAGTTGCACAAAATCTTTGAACCCAATGTAATTTTTCCTAAACTTTGGGTTTAAAAATTCTTAAATTATATTTTAAGGTAATTTTATTATTCAGCTATACGAATGAAAATAGATCACTATCATTAAGCTAAAATTATCAGTCTTTCTAACATAAATTAATATAGTTCAGAATGATTCGTTTAAGTTTTATCTGTTATTTGATTAATGATAGGCCAATAATATTAATTTAATCTTTATTCAATTGATATAGCCTTGAGGAAAAATGTGACGACCCGGCCAGTCGTCTCATGAGTTACCGCTTTGTTCCCCTATTTTTACTTCTTTATACTTCGTTATCTGTGTGTTGTGGTATCGGGTTGGTCGGATCGAGTCCGGAATGATTTTGATAAGGTTTGAGACAATTAGTCTCTTTTAAGAAGGCTTAAGTTGGAAAAGCCAACCGAATATTGATTTATGTGTTAGAGGACTCGGATGTGAGTTTCGATGGTTCGGTTAGCTTCGGGAGGTGATTTGTGACTTGGGAGTGTGTTCGGAATGGGTTTTGGAGGTCCGGAGTAGAATTAGGCTTGAATTGGCGAAGTTGATATTTTGGCAATTTTCGGTTGGTAGGTGAGATTTTGATCCGGGGGTTGGAATGGAATTCCGAGAGTTGCATTATCTTCGTTGTGTCATTTGGGATGTGTGTGCAAACGTTTAGGTCATTCGGACGTGGTTTGGTTGGAGTTTTGATCGAAAATGTATTTCGAAAGATCTTTAGAAACTTAGGCTTGAATCCGATGTGTTTTGGGTAATTTGATGTTGTTTGAGGTGTTTTGATGCTTGGAACAAGTTTGAATAAGGTTTTAGGATGTGTTGGTGCCTTTGGTTGAGGTCCCAGAGGCCTCGGGTGAGTTTCGGTTGGTTAATCGAACCATTTTGGAGTTTGGAAAAGGTTCAGTATTGCAAAGATTTATCTCTTCACGTTCGCGAGAGGAGCCTCGCGTTCATGAAGAAGGAATTGAGGAAGGCCAGAATTAAGCCTTCGCGTTCGCGATAGAGGCTTCGTGTTCACAGAGGATTGGAAAGTTGTGCATCGCATTCGTGAGAGGGCACTCACGATCACGTAGAGTAATTTGGGATCGGGGCCTTTTTGTTCATCATGTTCGCGTAAAGGGGTCGCGTTTGCGAAGGTGTAGGAGGAAGAAGCGTCACGTTCGCGATGGGTCAGTCGCGTTCACGAAGAGGAAAAGTGGTCAACGCAAATTTGTGCTTCGCGAACGCGAGAGGTTGACCACGTTCGCGAAGAAGGAGGAGTCAGACATGTGCCGAATGTTATAATTCATTTCATCAGCAATTTTGGGTCTATTTTCACCCATAGTTGATCATTTTGAGAGCTTCTTGGTGGATATTAAAGAGGGATTCAAGGGGAATCAATTGGAGGTAAGATTTTTGAACTTAAAAGTCGATTCTATTGTGAAATCTACCTAGAAATCATGGAAACCTAAGCTAAAATGGAAGAACTAGGGCTTGGAATTTTGGGATTTGAAGGACTAATTGGGGTCGGATTTGAGAACGTTTTGTATGTATGAACTCGTGGGAAGATAAGGAACCCGTTGATGTAACAAATTTTGAGTTTTGAGAAGTGAGCCCGGGGCTCGGGTTTTGCTAATTTTGGGGTTTTTGGTATTTTTAGATTGTTTTCGCTTGAGCTTTGTTCCCTTAGCATATTGTGACGTATTCGTTCTAATTTTAGATAGATTCAATGCGCGTGGAGGCCGATTCGAGGGGCAAAGGCATCGCGAGCTAGAGATTTAGTCGGTTCGAGGTGAGTAATGATTTTGAAACCTCGGATTTGCACATCGTAGTGCTATATTGAGGTGAGACACATGTTTGATGATGAGCATGGGGTCGTGCACTATTAGGGATAGTGACTTGGTCCATCCCGATTGATGATTTTATCGCGTATTTGACTGAAACTTATTTATTATCATTATAATTTGGGCTGATTGCCATATTTGGGCTTCGTGCCAACTATTTGAACCCTTCGGGGATTTTCATCACTATTTCCTCACTATTTTGGACTTATTACTTGAACTCAGTCATGTTATATACCACGGTTTTACTATTCAGCCATTTTTACTCAGTTTTGAGACTAAAATAATATTTTAAATAATGTTTGGGGTGAAAATATTGTTTTACTATTGCCTGAGGGGCTTGTGATAATTTTCGGACTGAGTAAGACCGAGGGCCTTGTTGTGAGGTTACACTGATACTGATATGAGGCCGAGGGCCTAAGATACATATATACGCCACGGTGTGGCTTGATTGATATGAGGCCGAGCGCCTAGTTTGATGCCACGAGATGGCTTATTATTGCGCTTAGGCCGTAAGGCGCCCCTCCCGGAGTCTGTACACCCCAAGTGAGCGCGGGTACCCATTGTGATGTGAGATTGAGCCCGAGGGGCTGGTATTCTTTTAAGATTGAGCCCGAGGGGCTGGTACTATTATGAGATATTGCTCGAGGGGTGGATTTGTGGATACTGAGCCCGAGGGGCAAACTTCTATCTATTTACTTTACATTATTTACCCGTCTTACATGTTGAAAAGACATCTTACTTGATTTGTCACTCATTTACTATTTTCAAATGATGTTTTACTGCTTCATTATAGAATGTCTTGTGCTTTACGTGATTTCTTGCCTTCAGTCATTATTTATATATTTCACTGACTAGGTTGGAGTACTCACATTACTCCCTGCACCGTGTGTGCAGATTTAGGCATCGCTGGTTCCGCTCCTGAGAGTTAATTCTTCCAATCCCAGGCGGTGTTCGGAGACTACGAGGTATCTGTTGGCGTCCGCATCCCCATGCCTCTATTATCTTATCATTTCTATATCTTTCAAACATTTGTGCTAGTTATTGGATTTAGCAGACTTGTATCAGGGTCCTTAGATGTTCGTGACTTGTGACACCCCGATTAGGGCTGTGTCGGGTTGGATTTCCGCATTTTGTTATCTGTATTTCTGTTATTTCATATTATTAAACCATGTTTAGACTATTATCATGCTATTTAACTGTTTAAAATTGAGAATTGGTTCAGTTGGTTGGCCTTGTTTTCATGAGAGGCGCCATCACAATCGGGTTCGGGGTTAGGATCGTGACAAGTTGATATCAGAGCCTAGGTTACATAGATCTCATGAGTCACGAGCAGGTTTAGTAGAGTCTCACGGATCGGTACGGAGATGTCTGTATTTATCCTCGAGAGGCTGCAGAACCTTTAGGAAAAACTTTATATTCTTGAAATTCTTATCGTGCGAACTTGTTGGTCAGAGTACTAAACTTCTGTTATTCTATTCTCTCACGCATGGTGAGAACACGAGCTACCGGACGGGGTGGACGACCACCAGTTCCACCAACTGAGGCCACCAGAGCCCGTGGACACAGTCGTGGTCGTGGAAGAGGCAGAGCAGCGAGGGCAGCACCTGTTGATCCACCAGCTACCCCGGCTCAGGATCAGGCTCCAGCTATGGATGCTCCAGCAGCACCAGTTCAGGCACCAGTTGTGCCTATTGTGATTCCAAGCCTTCATGAGGATTTAGCTAAGATCTTGTCAGTGTGTACCGGTTTGGCTCAGGCGGTTTCAGCTACTATGGCTGCAGCTACTTCACAGACTGGGGGAGGGATTCAGACCCCCGTTTCTTGCACACCTGATCAATTTGTGCAGGGACTTCAGATGTCAGGGGCACCTCCAGCCCAGCCGGTTGCACCAGTTCAGGATTTTGTAGTACCAGTTGTGCTAGATGATGAGCAGTGTCGACTTGAGTGGTTTGGTAGACTCCAACCTCCGACATTCAGCGGTGTAGAGGGCGAGAATGACCAGGGTTTCTTGGATAAGTGCCAGTGGATGCTTCGTACAGCAGGGATTCTTGAGACTAGTGGTGTGGCATTTACCACCTTTCAGATTTTTGGGGTTGGCTTCACTTTGTGGGAGGTGTATGAGAGACGTAGGTCTGTTGGTGCAGCACCCCTTACTTGGCAACAGTTCTCCGTTCTCTTCCTGGAGAAGTATGTGTCGCAGTCTCACAAAAAGGAGCTGCGTAGACAGTTTGAGTGGTTGTGATAGGGGGAGATGATTGTGTTGCAGTATTAGTCGAGGTTTTCTGAGCTGGCTTGTCATGCCATCTGGTTGGTTCTGACAGATCGAGAGAGGATCAGCAGATTTGTTGATGGTCTTACTTATCAGCTCCGTATTCTTATGACCCAAGAGAGGGTATCTAGTGCTACATTTGAGGAGGCGGTTGATATCGCTCATGATATTGAGTCGATTCGCCGAGAGGAGCAGGAGGAGAGAGAGGTCAAGAGGCCTCGAGGCTCGGGTAGTTATAGTGGTGCTCCTTCGAGGGGCTAGTTTTAGTATAGTAGAGGTCGTTCATTCAGGCTTGCTCAGTCAGCTCACCCAAGTTATCGTGAGGCATCTTCGGATCATGGTTATCATTGATCTCAGCAGGGCCAGTCATCACTTAGTGCCCTTCCAGCTTAGAGTTCTTTCCGTGCTCCGTCGATTCAGGGTTCTTCTTTGCCGAGTACATCTGCTAGTCACTCTGGAGCGAGGGGTTCCCTTCAGTCCCCTGCTTCAGCACCTGGGAGTTATTATGAGTGTGGCGAGATGGGCCACATGTGGAGGCATTGTCCTCGTCATGCTTCTAGTTCATCCCAACAGAGGGGTCAGTCTTCAGCTCCAGCACCAGTTGCTTCACCACCACCTGCCAAGCCAGCTAGGGGTGGAGGTCAGTCAGCCAGGGGTCGCCCCAGAGGGGGAGGTCAATCAGGGGCGGCCAGGCCCGTTTCTATGCTATTCCAGGAAGATCTGATGCTACTGCTTCCGATGCTATTATTACAGGTATTGTTTCAGTCTGCCACAGAGATGCCTCTTTATTATTTGATCCCGGATCCACCTTTTCTTATATGTCATCATACTTTTCTCATTATTTGGGTACGCCCAGTGAGATTTTTGCTTTACCTGTTCATATATCTACCCTAGTAGGTGATACTGTTGTTGTAGACCGTGTGTACCGGTCATGTGTGGTGACTATTGGGGGTTTGGAGACCCGAGTGAATCTTTTATTACTGAGTATGGTGGATTTTAATATCATTTTGGGCATGGATTGGTTATCTCCATATCGTGTTATTCTAGACTGTCATGCTAAGACAGTCACTTTGGCTATGTCGGGTTTGCCGCAGATTGAGTGGCATGGTGTAATGATTATGTTCCTAGCAGAGTGATCTCTTTCTTGAAAGCCCAGCGTATGATTGGGAAAGGTTTTCTCTCGTATCTTGCCTTTGTGAGGGATGTCGAAGCTGAGGCTCCCAGTATTGATTCTGTTCCAGTTGTGAGGGATTTCCCTGATGTATTTCCTGTAGACCTGCCGGGTATGCAACCGGACAGGGATATTGATTTTGGTATTGACCTGGTACCGGGCACTCAACCCATTTCTATTATGTCGTATCTTATGGCACCAGTGGAGTTGAAGAAGTTAAAGGATCAGCTTCAGGAACTCCTAGATAACGGGTTCATCTGGCCTAGTGTGTCATCTTGGGGTGCTCCAGTTCTATTTGTGAAGAAAAAGGATGGCACAATGAGAATGTGCATTGATTATAGGCATTGAACACGGTAACAATTAAGAACAAGTGTCATTTTCCTCGCATTGATGATTTATTCAACCAGCTTCAGGGAGCGAGGGTGTTCTCCAAGATTGATCTCCGTTCGGGTTATCACCAGTTGAAAATCGAGGATTCAGATATTCTTAATAAAGCCTTCAAGACCAGATATGGTCATTATGAGTTCTTGGTTATGTCTTTTGGGCTGACCAATGCCCCAGCAGCGTTCATGCATCTGATGAACAACGTGTTCCAATCTTATCATGATTCCTTTGTCATAGTCTTCATTGATGATATTCTGGTAAATTTGCGTAGTCAGGAGGAGCACGTGGAGCATTTGAGAGTTGTAATGCAGAGATTAAGGGAGGAGAAGCCTTATGCTAAGTTCTCTAAGTGCGAGTTTTGGCTCGGTTTAGTGGCATTCTTGGGACACATGGTATCCAGTGAGGGTATTCAGCTTGATCTAAAGAAGATAGAGGTGGTGTAGAGTTGGCCCAGACCGTCCTCAGCTACTGAGATTCGTAGTTTTCTTGGTTTGGTAGGCTATTATCACCGGTTTGTTCAGGGATTCTCATTTATCGCATCACCCTTGACCAAGTTGACTCAAAAGGGTGCTTTATTTGTATGGTCAGACGAGTGTGAGGAGAGCTTTCAGAGCTCAAGACAGCTTTGACCACAGCTCCAGTGTTGGTTTTGCCATCAGCTTCAGGTTCATATATAGTGTATTGTGATGATTTGAGAGTAGGGATTGGTTGTGTGTTGATGCAGGAGGGTAGATTTATTTCATATGCTTCTCGTCAGTTGAAGCCCCATGAGAAGAACTACCCCATTCATGATTTAGAGTTGGCTGCCATAATTCACGCATTGAAGATTTGGAGGCATTACTTGTATGTCATGTCTTGTGAGGTATTCACCGATCATCGCAGTCTTCAGCACTTGTTCAAGCAGAAAGATCTTAATTTGAGACAGCGGAGATGGTTGGAATTGCTTAAAGATTATGATATCACTATATTGTACCATCCGGTAAAGGCCAATGTGGTGGCCGATACTTTAAGCCGAAAGGGAGTGAGTATGGGGAGTTTGGCATATATTCCAGTTAGGGGGAGACCTCTGGCGGTTGATGTTCAGGCCTTGGCCAATCGGTTCGTGAGGTTGGATATTTCTGAGCCCAGTCGGGTATTGGCTTGTGTGGTATCTCGGTCTTCTTTATATGATCGAATCTGAGAGCGCCAGTATGATGATTTGCATTAGTTTTTCCTTAGGGACAGAGTTCAGCATGATGATGCTAAAGATGTGACCATTGGTGATGATGGAGTGTTGAAGATGCCGGGCCGAATTTGTGTGCCCAATGTGGATGGGCTTTGGGAATTAATTCTGGAGGAGGCCCATAGCTCGCGATATACTATTCATCCAAGAGTCGCGAAGATGTATCAAGACCTTAGGCAGCATCACTGGTGGCGGAGAATTAAGAAAGACATTATGGGGTTTGTAGCTTGGTGTCTCAATTGTCAGCAGGTGAAATATGAGCATCAGAGACCGGGTGGCTTGCATCAGCAGATGGTTGTCCCTGAGCCGAAGTGGGAGAGGATCACTATGGATTTTGTTGTTGGACTTCCTCGGACTTTGATGAAGTTCAGTGCTATTTGGGTGATTGTGGACGGCTGACCCAGTCCGCGCACTTCATTCCTATCTGCACTACTTAATCTTCAGAGAAGGTTGGCAGAGATCTATATCTAGGAGATCGTTTGTTTCCATGGTGTCCCCATTTCCATCATTTCAGATAGGGGCTCTCAGTTTACTTACCAGTTTTGGAAATCTGTTCATCGAGAGTTGGGTACTCTGGTGCAGTTGAGCACAACTTTTCATTCTCAGATGGACTGTTCGGATATTGAAGGACATGTTGCATGCTTGTGTTATCAACTTTGGAGGGCCATGGGATCAGTTTCTACCGCTAACAGAGTTTGCTTATAACAACAGTTACCAGTCGAGTATTCAAATGGCTCCATATAAGGCTTTGTATGGGAGACGGTGTAGATCTCTAGTTGGTTGTTTTGAGCCCGGTGAGGCTAGGCTATTGGGGACAAATTTTGTTCAGGATGCTTTAGATAAAGTGAAGGTAATTCAGGAAAGACTTCTTACAGCACAGTCGAGGCAAAAGAGTTATGCTGACAGGAAGGTTCGAGATGTGTCTTACATGGTTGGCGAGAAGGTCCTCTTGAAGGTTTCACCCACGAAGGGTGTTGTGAGATTTGGAAATAAAGGGAAGTTGAGTCCTCGGTTTATCGGACCATTTGAGGTACTTCGGAGGATTGGGGAGGTGGCTTATGAGATTGCCTTGCCACCTAGCTTGTCGAGTGCGCATCCGGCATTCCATGTTTCTATGCTCCGAAAGTACATTGGGGATCCGTCTCATGTCCTGGATTTCAGCACGGTTCAGCTGGAGGATGATTTAACTTATAGTGTGGAGCCACTAGCTATTTTGGGTCGTCAGGTTCGGAAGTTGAGGTCAAAGGATATAGCTTTAGTGAAGGTGCAATTGAGAGGTCGGCCCGTGGAGGAGGCTACCTGGGAGACCGAGCGAGAGATGCGGAGCAGATATCCTCACATGTTCGAGGCTTCAGATATGTTTCTTGACTCGTTCGAGGACGAACATTTGTTTAAATTGGGGAGGATGTAACGACCCGGCCAGTTGTCTCATGACTTACCACTCTGTTTCCCCCATTTTCTGCTTCTTTATGCTTCGTTATCCGTGTGTTGTGGTATCGGGTTGGTCGGATCGAGTCCGGAATGATTTTGATAACGTTTAAGAAGGCTTAAGTTAAAAAAGTCAACTAGATGTTAACTTATGTGTTAGAGGGCTCGGATGTGAGTTCTGATGGTTCAGTTAGCTTTGGGAGGTGATTTGTGACTTAGGACTGTGATCGGAATAGGTTTTGGAGGTCCAGAGTAGAATTAGGCTTGAATTGGCGAAGTTGATATTTTGGCGATTTTCGGTTGGTGTGTGAGATTTTGATCCGGGTGTCGGAATAAAATTCCGAGAGTTTCAGTAGCTTCGTTGTGTTTGGGATGTGTGTGCAAAATTTCAAGTCATTCGGACGTGGTTTGGTTAGGTTTTTTTATCAAAAGCGTATTTCGGAAGATTTTTAGAAACTTAGGCTTAAATCTGATGTGTTTTGGGTAATTTGATGTTATTTGAGGTGTTTTGATGATTAGAACAAGTTTGAATAAGGTTTTAGGATGTGTTGGTTCCTTTGGTTGAGGTTCTGGGGGCCTCGGGTGAGTTTCGGATGGTCAATCGGACCATTTTGGAGTTTGGAAAATTGAGGAAAATGCAGGTTCAGTGTTGAAGAGATTTATCTCTTCGCGTTCGCGAAGAAGGAATTGAGGAAGGATAGAATTAAGCCTTTGCGTTCGCGAGAGAGGCTTCGCGTTCGCGGAGGAAGGGAGGCGTCAGGTTTGGCCTTCGCGTTCACGAAGGGGAGTCACGCATTCGCGACGGATGATTTGTAAGCTTCGCGTTCGCGAGAGGCTAGGCCGCATTCGCGAAGGTTTGTGATTTGAGGCATCGCGTTCACGGAAGGTAAGTCGCATTCGCATAGAGGAAAAGCTGGTCAAAGTAAGTTTGTGCTTCTCGAACGCGAGGGTTTGACCGCATTCGTGAAGAAGGAAATCCAGGCCTGGGCAGAATATTTTTAACTCGTCTTGTCCACGATTGTGAGGTTTATCTCCTCCATAGTTGGCCATTTTGGGAGATTTTTGAAGGAAATTAAAGAGGGATTCAAGGGGAATCGTAGGGAGGTAAGATTCTTGGACTAAAAACTCGATTATTATGTAAATTCCACCTAGAAAATCATGAAAACTAAGCCTAAAATTGAAGAACTAGGGCTTGAGAAATTGGACTTTTGATTTGGAATTTGAAGGACCATTTAGGGTTGGATTTGAACACTTTTGATATGTATGAACTCGTGGGGAGATAATGAATCTATTGACGTGAAAATTTCTAAATTTCGAGACGTGGGCTCGGGGGTCGGGTTTTGGTAATTTCAGGATTTGTGCCAATTATTGATTGTTTTCGCTTGTGCTTTGTTCCCTTGGCATATTTTGACATCCTCGTTCTGATTTCGTATAGATTCGACGCACGTGGAGGCCGATTCGAGGGTCAAAGGCATCGCGAGCTAGAGATTTAGCCGGTTCGAGGTGAGTAATGATTGAAAATAATGTTCTGAGGGTTTGAAACCCCGGATTTCACATCGTAGTGCTATATTGAGGTGAGGCACACGCTTGATGACGAGCGTGGGGTCGTGCACAATTGGGGATTGTGACCTGGTCCGTCCCGATTGATGGTTTTACTGCGTATTTGATTTAAAACTATTTGCTATCATCATTTATTAGGTTGAATGCTATATTTTGGCTTCGTGCCAACTATTTGAACCCTTCGGGGCTTTTATTTGATATTTTCTCACTGTTTAACTTACTATTTGAACTCAGTCATGTTAATTTTCACTGTTTTACTAACCATTTTTACTCAGATTTGAGACTTAAATTATATTTTTAAATGATGTTTGGGCTGAGAAACATTGTTTTACTATTGCCCGAGGGGCTTGTGAGGATTTTTGACTGAGTGAGGACGAGGGCCTATGTTGTGAGGAAATATTGATACTGATTTGAGGCCGAGGGCCTGAGGTATGTATGCCACAAGGTGACTTGATTGATATGAGGTCGAGGACTTATATTTGATGCCACGAGATGGCTTGTTATTGCCCTTGGCCGTAAGGGGCCCCTCCAGGAGTCTTCTCACCCCCAGTGAGCGTGGGTACCCATTGTGATATGAGATTGAGCCCGAGCGGCTGGTATGGTTCTGAGATGTTGTTCGAGGGGCGGATTTGTTGATACTGTACCCGAGGGGCGAACTTCTATTTGTTTACTTTACCTTAACTGTCTGTCAATTTACCGGTTTATTTGTTGAGAAAAGAATTTTACTTGATTTTCTCTGGTTTTACTGTTTCTAACTAATTTCACTACTTTTTTATAGAATGTCTTGTGCCTTACGTGTTTTCTTACTTTCAGTCATTATTTATATTTGTTACTCATTGAGTTGGAGTACTCACTTTACTCCATGCACCCTGTGTGCAGATTCAGGTGCATCTGGTCCCGCTCCCGAGTGCTGATTCATTCCAGCTTCAGGCAGATCTTCGAGGAGTCTTTAGGTAGTTGTTGGCTTTCGCAGGCTGGAGCTCCTCTCTATCCATTTCTATTACGTTCTTATTTCAGTATTTAAAACTCTGTAGTTACATTCGAGGATTTGGTATTGTTAGATGCTCGTGACTTGTGACACCCCGGTTAGGGCTGTCTCAGATTGTGTTTCCGCTACTTATGATCATTAAGCCATGTTTTAGACTGCTTTTGTGTTGTTTAACTGTTTTAATAATGAATTGGATATGGTTGACTGGCCTTGTCTTCACGAGAGGCGCCATCACGACCGGGTTCAGGGTTTGGGTCGTGACATATGTAAAGTTTAAATTGGAGAGAATTTCATTATTAGGTAATTTACTGTTGGATCATTAAATTATACAAATATTTAAGGGCATAAAAGTCGATCAATATTTCAGGGATATTATAGTCGTTCAACATTTAGCATAAATTATTCGTACTTTTATAATAATATAGTTAGTTGATCCTATTTCATATCTCCTATAATTAACATATGAATATATAGTTTTTCAAAAAAAAAAACTCTTAATCTTCAAGAATATGTGCACTAATAAAAAAAGGAGCATGATAACCTCATAAATTAAGTAATAAAATTATAAAACTAAAATAAATTTTAAGTTAAATATATTGATTAAGACAATTGATCGACTTATGCAGGGATAAATTTCTTACATTATTGAGTTACCTAAATAGGATCAACAATCATCATTTTTAAAAATTTAAACTTTTTCGTGAACTTCTACCTTATACATATCTCAGACACAAATTTTGAATATAACATTTATGTAATATTTTAAATTTTAACTTATTAATATAAGGTACACGCATTAGGATACATGCGCAACGCGCATACCCTGAAACACGAATAATAGAAAGCTTGTCACGACTCCAGTTCACCCTTCGTGAACATGTCGTGATGGCACCTAGTCCCTATAACTAGGTAAGCCTAACAATGCGGAAAACAACATAACTTGAGGAATAATTAATTAAAACTAAACAACTAAAAGAAAAACTGTATATATATTTCGCTCGGCATATACAACTCAATAATGCGGAAGTCTACAATATCACCCCAAAACCCGAAAACTCACGGGAACACAAGCTAGAAGAAGTACTGAAAAATGCTCTAATCTCCAGAGATGTCTACAACAAGAGTACGATAGAAGGCTAAATACTACAGATAGAGTAAAGAAGGAGACTCTTCGGTCTGCGGATGCTGCAGATGTACCTCAAAGTCTCCGTATCTCTCCCTGCCTCAAGGATAGTGCGCTTGAGTGGAGGTACCTGGATCTGCACATGAAAAAAATGCGCAGAAGGGGCATGAGTACACCACAACGGTACTTAGTAAGTGCCAAGCCTAACCTCGGTTGTGTAGTGATGAGGAAGGTCAGGGCCCTACTGAGGTTAAACAATATAATACGAATATAATAGTATGAAAACAGGTAGAAATAATGAGTACAACACTGGAATAAGACAGGATAAACAAAGCAATAACAATTACACAAGGAGCGGAGTAAACACGGAATATGTACATCTCAATACCAATGGTAACAATGAGGATCTCCCAGGATACCATCCTGTAGTCCTTTTCTCAACTGTCCAGTGGATCTCCCGGGATATCATCTCGTAGTCCACCGTATGTGTATATCTGAAGAATCTCCCGGAATACCTCCCCGTAGTCCAACTATCAATGTGCAGGGGGATCTATCGGGAATCTAACCCGCAGTCCCAAAGTAAATATGCAGGGGGATCTATCGGGAATCTAACCCGCAGTCCCAAAGTAAATATGCAGGGGGATCTATCGGGAATCGAACCCGCAATCCCAAAGTAAATATGTAGGGAGATCTATCGGGAATCAAACCTGCAGTCCCAAAGTAAATATGCAGGGGGATCTTTCGGGAATTGAACCCGCAGTCCCAAAGTAAATATGCAGGGGGGATCTATCGGGAATCGAACACGCAGTCCCAAAGTAAATATGCAGGGGGGATCTATCGGGAATCGAACCCGTAGTCCCAAAGTAAATATATAGGGGGATCTATCGGGAATCTAACCCGCAGACCCAAAGTAAACAAACACGGGGGGAGAGCTACCGGTATTCCACATCCGTAGTCCCAATATAAATACGGAGCCACAACAAGAAGATATTCAGAACTAGAGTGCAAATATACAAGGCAACAAGTAGTTCTAGACTAACATGCTTCACGTAGTACAATCAAAACAACTTAAGCAAATAGGCAACGTAGGTCAGCTAAGCATGCTTTTCTAAACTAACACAGGCTATAATTGCAAGTAGAATAAAGCATGTAAGAAAAAAACTCAGTCTAAATATTTAAAGTAAAACTGGATTTTTCAATAATTAGCTCAAGTATGCGCTCGTCACCTCACGTAACAGGAATTCAATTAACAAATATCATATCCTAAGGGGAAAGGTCCCCCATATAAGGTTAGACAAGCCACTTATGTCACGACCCAAAATCCGCTAAGGGTCGTGGTGGCGCCGGACATCGCTGTCAGGTCAGCCAATTAGATTACCAATTAATTCCCTCTTTTAATACCTTTGAAAATCTAAGGGTTTTTCTTCTATTTCACATAAAATAAGATCATTTTCCTGAATTCAAACTTAAATAATACCAATTGGTACAAAGATTTACTGAAACCATCCCAGAAACCCGGTGTCACAAGTGCATGAGCAACTACTGATAAAGACATAAAATACAACACAGCATCCGTCCGGAACACAATGAACAGAAAAGAAATACAGTTACTAGAAAAGGACTTTAAAGAGCTACAGGCTGCCTTGCATACTGCAGCTCACCTAGTCCCCGAATCGTCCGTGTTTCTGCGCCCAGCAGGCCGCTAATGCATCAAGTACCTGTGCAACAAAAATGCACAGAAGTGTAGTATGAGTACGTAATCAACGTGTACTCAGTGAGTATCCCGCCTAATCCCGAAGGGGTAGAGACGAGATGGCCAATTCCGACACTCACTAGAGGTCAATTAGCAATATTCTATAAGTGCGAGGGAAAATCATGGATTTATATAAAATTTCAAGTTGTGAAGCCAGAAAACAGGTAAACACCTCCAATAATAAATCAAGGGCTTCTAAGGTTT
>MU741302.1:0-49136 GCA_026770625.1 Nicotiana glauca
AGAGAATCGAGGCCCTATGTCTAAAAAGGCACAACTCAGGGATTGAGGCCCTAATGTTGGCAAAAGGCGACTAGGGAATGGAGGCCCTATGTCTAAAAGGCACAACTCAAGAATTGGAGCCCTAATATTGGCAAAAGGCAACTAGGGAATTTGAGGCCCTATGTTTAAAAGGCTAAACTCAGGGATTGGAGCCCTAATATTCGCAAAAGGCGACTAGGGAATGGTGGCCCTATTCCTAAAAAGGCTCAACTCAGGGATTTGATCCCTAATTTTGGAAATAAACGACTAAAGCATCGAGGCCCTATGTCTAAAAAGACACAACTCATGGATTGGATCCCTAACGCTAGCAAAAGGCGACTTGGGAATGAAGGCCCTAACGCTAGCAAAAGGCGACTAGTAAATGGAGGCCCTATGTCTAAAAAGGCACAACTCAGGTATTGGAACCCTAATTCGGCAAAAAAGCGACAAGGAAATGGAGGCCCTATGTCTAAAAAAAGTCAACTCAAGGATTGGAGCCTTAATGTTGGCAATATGCGACTAGGAAATGGAGGCCCTATTTCGAAAAAGGCTCAACTGAGGGATTGGGGCCCTAATGTTTGCAAAATGTGACTATAGAATCGAGGCCCTATGTCTAAAAAGACACAACTAATGGATTGGATCCCTAACGCTAGCAAAAGGCGACTTGGGAATGGAGGCCCTAACGCTAGCAAAAGGCGACTAGTGAATGGAGGCCCTATATTAAAAAGGCACAACTTAGGGATTGGAACCCTAATTTTGGCAAAAAAGCGACAAGGAAATGGAGGCCCTATGTCTAAAAAAAGTCAACTCAGGGATTGGAGCCCTAATGCTAGCAAAAAGGTGACAGGGGAATAGAGGCCCTACGTCTAAAAAGGTCAACTCAGGGATTTGAGCCCTAATGTTGCCAAAAGGCGACTAGAGAATCGAGGCCCTATGTCTAAAAGGCACAACTCAAGAATTGGAGCCCTAATGTTGGCAAAAGGCGACTAGGGAATGGAGGCTCTATGTCTAAAAGGCTCAACTCAGGGTCGCAAAAGGCGACTAGGGAATGGTGGCCCTATTTATAAAAAGGCTCAACTCAGGGATTTGAGCCCTAATTTTGGCAATAGACGACTAAATAATCGAGGCCCTATGTCTAAAAAGACACAACTCTGGGATTGGATCCCTAACGCTAGCAAAAGGCGACTTGGGAATGAAGGCCCTATGTCTAAACTGGCAAAACTCAGGGATTGGAGCCCTAATACTGGCAAAAAGGTGCAAGGTAATGAAGGCCCTATGTGTAAAAAACACAACTCATGTATTGGAGCCCTAATGTTGGCAAAAGGCAACTAGGGAATGGAGGCCCTATGTCTAAACTGGCAAAACTCAGGGATTGGAGGCCTAATGCTGGCAAAAAGGTGCAAGGGAATGAAGGCCGTACGTGTAAAAAACACAACTCATGGATTGGAGCCCTAATGCGGGCAAAAAGGTGCAAGGGAATGAAGGCCGTACGTGTAAAAAACACAACTCATGGATTGGAGCCCTAATGTTGGCAAAAGGCAACTAGGGAATGGAGGCCCTATGTCTAAAAAGGCTCAACTCAGGGTTTTGAGCCCTAATTTTGGCAATAGACGACTAAATAATCGAGGCCCTATGTCTAAAAAGACACAACTCAGGGATTGGATCCCTAATGCTAGCAAAAGGCGACTCGGGAATGGAGGCCCTATGTCTAAACTGGCAAAACTCAGGGATTGGAGCCCTAATGCTGGCAAAAAGGTGCAAGGGAATGAAGGCCGTACGTGTAAAAAACACAACTCATGGATTGGAGCCCTAATGTTGGCAAAAGGCAACTAGGGAATGGAGGCCCTATGTCTAAAAAGGCTCAACTTTGGGATTGGAGCCCTAATGTTTGCAAAAGACGACTAGGGAATGGAGGCACTATGTCTAAAAAAGCACAACTAAGAGATTGGAACCCTAATATTGGCAAAAAGGCGACTAGGGAATGGAGGTCCTATGTCTAAAAAAGTCAACTAAGGGATTGGAGTCCTAATGTTGGCAAAATGCGAATAGGGAATGGAGGCCCTATGTCGAAAAAGGCTCAACCCAGGGATTGGGGCCCTAATGTTGGAAACATGCGACTAGGGAAAGGACGCCCTATGTCTAAAACCTCAGTTAAAGGATTAGAGCCCTAATGTTGGCAAAAAACCGACTAGGGAATGGATTCCCTATGTCTAAAAATAGTCAACTCAGGAATTGGAGCCCTAATGTTGGCAAAAGGCGACTAGGGAATGGAGGCCCTATGTCGAAAAAGGCTCAACTTAGGTATTGGGACCGTAATGTTGGCAAAATGCAACTAGGGAATGGAGACCCTATGTCTAAAAAGCCTCAACTCAGGGATTGGAGCCCTAATGTTTGGAAAAGGCGAATAGGTAATGGATGCCCTATGTCTAAAAAGGTACAACTCATCGATTAGAGCCCTAATGTTGGCAAAAAGACGACAAGGTAATGGAGGCCCTATGTCTAAAAAGCTTAACTCAGGGATTCGAGCTCTAATGTTCGCAAAAGGCGACTAGGGAATGGTGGCCCTATTTCTAAAAAGGTTCAACTCAGGGATTTGAGCCCTAATTTTGGCAATAGACGACTAAATAATCGAGGCCCTATGTCTAAAAAGACACAACTCAAGGATTGGATCCCTAACGCTAGCGAAAGGCGACTTGGGAATGGAGGCCCTATATCTAAATTGGCAAAACTCAGGGATTGGAGCCCTAATGCATGCAAAAAGGTGCAAGGGAATGAAGGCCCTATGTGTAAAAAACACAACTCATGTATTGGAGCCCTAATGTTGGCAAAAGGAAACTAGGGAATGGAGGCCCTATGTCTAAAAAGGCTCAACTCAGGGATTGGAGCCCTAATGTTCGCAAAAGACGGCCTAGGGAATGGAGGACCTATGTCTAAAAAAGTGCAACTAAGAGATTGGAACCCTAATATTGGCAAAAAGGCGACTAGGGAATGGAGGTCCTATGTATAAAAAAAGTCAACTAAGGGATTGGAGTCCTAATGTTGGCAAAATGCGAATAGGGAATGGAGGCCCTATGTCGAAAAAGGCTCAACCCAGGGATTGGGGGGACCTAATATTGGAAACATGCGACTAGGGAAAGGACGCCCTATGTCTAAAACCTGAACTCAAGGATTAGAGCCCTAATGTTGGCAAAAAAGCAATTAGGGAATGGATTCCCTATGTCTAAAAATAGTCAACTCATGGATTGGAGCCCTAATGTTGGCCAAAGGCGACTAGGGAATGGAGGCCCTATGTCGAAAAAGGCTAAACTCAGGGATTGGGGACCTAATATTGGGAAAATGCGATTAGGGAATGGAGGCCCTAAGTCTAAAAAGCTCAACTTAGGGATTNTCTAATGTTTGGAAAAGGCGAATAGGTAATGGATGTCCTATGTCTAAAAAGGTACAACTCATCGATTAGAGCCCTAATGTTGGCAAAAAGACGACAAGGTAATGCAGGCCCTATGTCTAAAAAGCTTAACTCAGGGATTGGAGCTCTAATGTTCGGAAAAGGCGACTAGGGAATGGTGGCCCTATTTCTAAAAAGGCTCAACTCAGGGATTTGAGCCCTAATTTTGGCAATAGACGACTAAATAATCGAGGCCCTATGTCTAAAAAGACACAACTCAGGGATTGGATCCATAACGATAGCAAAAGGCGACTTGGGAATGGAGGACCTATATCTAAATTGGCAAAACTCAGGGATTGGAGCCCAAATGCTGGCAAAAAGGTGCAAGGGAATGAAGGCCCTATGTGTAAAAAACACAACTCATGTATTGGAGCCCTAATGTTGGCAAAAGGCAACTAGGGAATGGAGGCCCTATGTCTAAAAAGGCTCAACTCAGGGATTGGAGCCCGAATGTTCGCAAAAGACGACTAGGGAATGGAGGCCCTATGTCTAAAAAAGTGCAACTAAGAGATTGGAACCCTAATATTGGCAAAAAGGCGACTAGGGAATGGAGGTCCTATGTCTAAAAAAAGTCAACTAAGGGATTGAAGTCCTAATGTTGGCAAAATGCGAATAGGGAATGGAGGCCCTATGTCGGAAAAGGCTCAACCCAGGGATTGGGGGGCCCTAATATTGGAAACATGCGACTAGGTAAAGGACGCCCTATGTCTAAAACCTCAACTCAAGGATTAGAGCCCTAATGTTGGCAAAAAAGCGATTAGGGAATGGATTCCCTGTGTATAAAAATAGTCAACTCAGGGATTGGAGCCCTAATGTTGGCAAAAGGCGACTAGGGAATGGAGGCCCTATGTCGAAAAAGGCTCAACTCAGGGATTGGGGACCTAATATTGGGAAAATGCGATTAGGGAATGGAGGCCCTAAGTCTAAAAAGCTCAACTTAGGGATTGGGACCCTAATGTTGGCAAAATGCAACTAGGGAATGGAGACCCTATGTCTAAAAAGCCTCAACTCAGGGATTGGAGCCCTAATGCTAAGAAAAGGCGAATAGGGAATGGAGGCCCAATGTCTAAAAAGGTACAACTCATCGATTAGAGCCCTAATATTGGCAAAAAGACGACAAGGTAATGCAGGCCCTATGTCTAAAAAGCTTAACTCAGGGATTGGAGCACGAATGTTGGCAAAAGGCGACTAGGGAATGGAGGCCCTACATCTAAAAATGCACAACACAGGGATTGTAGCCCTTATGTGGGCAAAAGGCGACTAGGGCATGTAGACGCTATGTCTAAAAAGGGTCAACTTAGGGATTGGAGCCCTAATGATGGCAAAAGGCGACTAGGGAATGGAGGCCCTATGTCTAAAAAAGCACAACTCAGGGATTGGAGCCCTAACACTAGCAAAACGTGACTAAGGAATGGAGGCCCTATGTCTAAAATGGCGCAACTTAGGGATTGGAGCCCTAATGCTTGCAAAAAGGTGACAAGGGAATGGAGGCCCTATGTCTAAAAAACTCAACTCATGGATTGGAGCCCTAATTTTGGCAAAAGGCAACTGGGGTATAGAGTCCCTATGTCTAAAAAGGCTCAACTCAGGGATTGGAGCCCTAATGTTGGCAAAAGACGACTAGGAAGTGGAGGCCCTATGTCTAAAAAGGCGCAACTCAAGGATTGAAACCCTAATGTTGGCAAAAAAGCAACTAGGGAATGAAGACCCTATGTCTAGAAAAAGTCGACTCAGGGATTGGAGCCCTAATATTGGCGAAAGGCGACTAGGGAATGGAGGCCCTATGTCGAAAAAGGCGCAACTCAGGGATTGGAGCCCTAATGCTGGCAAAATGCGACTAGGGAATGGAGTCCATATGTCTAAAAAGCTAAACTCAGGGATTGGAGCCTTAATGCTAGCAAAAAGGCGACAAGGGAATGGAAGCCCTATGTCTAAAAAGGTCAACTCAGGGATTTGAGCCCTAATGTTGCCAAAAGGCGACTAGAGAATCGAGGACCTATGTCTAAAAAGGTGCAACTCAGGGATTGGAACCCTAATTTTGGGAAAAAAGCGACAAGGAAATGGAGGCCCTATGTCTAAAAAAAGTCAACTCAGGGATTGGAGCCCTAATGTTGGAAATATGCGACTAGGAAATGGAGGCCCTATATTGAAAAAGGCTTAACTCAGGGATTGGGGCCCAAATGTTTGCAAAATGTGACTAGAGAATGGAGGCCCTATGTCTAAAAAGCTCAACTCAGGGATTGGAGCCCTAATGCTAGCAAAAAGGCGACAAGGGAATGGAGGCCCTACGTCTAAAAAAGTCAACTCAGGGATTTGAGCCCTAATGTTGCCAAAAGACGACTAGAGAATCGAGGCCCTATGTCTAAAAAGGCACAACTCAGGGATTGAAGCCCTAATGTTGGCAAAATGCAACTAGGGAATGGTGGACCTATTTCTAAAAAGGCTCAACTCAGGGATTTGATCCCTAATTTTGGAAATAGACGACTAAAGAATTGAGGCCCTATGTCTAAAAAGACACAACTCATGGATTGGATCCCTAACGCTAGCAAAAGGCGACTTGGGAATGGAGGCCCTAACACTAGCAAAAGGCGACTAGTGAATGGAGTCCCTATGTGTAAAAAGGCGGAACTCAGGGATTGGAACCCTAATGTTGGCAAAAAAGCGACAAGGAAATGGAGGCCCTATGTCTAAAAAAAGTCAACTCAGGGATTGGAGCCCTAATGTTGGAAATATGCGACTAGGAAATGGAGGCCCTATTTCGATAAAGGCTCAACTCAGGGATTGGGGCCCTAATGTTTGCAAAATGTGACTAGAGAATGGAGGCCCTATGTCTAAAAAGCTCAACTCAGGGATTGGAGCCCTAATGTTGCCAAAAGACGACTAGAGAATCGAGGCCCTATGTCTAAAAAGGCACAACTCAGGGATTGAAGCCCTAATATTGGCAAAAGGTGACTAGGGAATGGAGGCCCTATGTCTAAAAGGCACAACTCAAGAATTGGAGCCCTAATGTTGGCAAAAGGCGACTAAGGAATGGAGGCCCTATGTCTAAAAAGCTCAACTCAGGGATTGGAGCCCTAATGTTGCCAAAAGACGACTAGAGAATCGAGGCCCTATGTCTAAAAAGGCACAACTCAGGGATTGAAGCCCTAATATTGGCAAAAGGTGACTAGGGAATGGAGGCCCTATGTCTAAAAGGCACAACTCAAGAATTGGAGCCCTAATGTTGGCAAAAGGCGACTAAGGAATGGAGGCCCTATGTCTAAAAGGCTCAACTCAGGGATTGGAGCCCTAATGTTCGCAAAAGGCGACTTGGGAATGGAGGCCCTATGTATAAAATGGCACAACTCAGCGATTGGAGCCCTAATGCTGGCAAAAAGGTGCAAGGGAATGAAGGCCTTATGTGTAAAAAACACAACTCATGGATTGGAGCTCTAATGTTTGCAAAAGGTAACTAGGGAATGGAGGCCCTATGTCTAAAGAGGCTCAACTCAGGGATTGGAGCCCTAATGTTGGCAAAAGACGACTAGGGAATGGAGGTCCTATGTCTAAAAAAAGTCAACTAAGGGATTGGAGCCCTAATGTTGGCAAAATGCGAATAGGGAATGGAGGCCCTCTGTCGAAAAAGGCTCAACACAGGGATTGGGGCCCTAATGTTGGAAACATGCTACTAGGGAAAACACGCCCTATGTCTAAAACCTCAACTCAAGGATTAGAGCCCTAATGTTGGATAAAAAGCGACCAGGGAATGGATTCCCTATGTCTAAATATAGTCAACTCAGGGATTGGAGCCCTAATGTTGGCAAAAGGCGACTAGGGAATGGAGGCCCTATGTCGAAAAAGGCTCAACTCAGGGATTGGGGCCCTAATATTGGGAAAATGCGACTAGGGAATGGAGGCCCTAAGTCTAAAAAGCTCAACTTAGGTATTGGAGCCCTAATGTTTGCAAAAGACGAGTAGGGAATGGAGGCCCTATGTCGAAAAATGCTTATCTCAGCGATTGGGACCCTAATGTTGGCAAAATGCAACAAGGGAATGGAGACCCTATGTCTAAAAAGGTACAACTCAGGGATTTGAGCCCTAATATTTCAAAAAGGCGAATAGGGAATGAAGGCCCTATGTCTAAAAAGGTACAACTCATCGATTAGAGCCCTAATATTGGCAAAAGACGACAAGGTAATGGAGGCCCTATGTCTAAAAAGGTTAACTCACGGATTGGAGCCCGAATGTTGGCAAAAGTAACTGGGGAATGGAGGCCCTATGTCTAAAAAGGCTTAACTCAGGGATTGGAGCCCTAATGTTGGCAAAAGACGACTAGGGAATGGAGGCCTTATGTCTAAAAAGGTTCAACTAAGAGATTGGAAGCCTAATATTGGCAAAAAGGCGACTAGGGAATGGAGGTCCTATGTCTAAAAAAAGTCAACTAAGGGATTGGAGCCCTAATGTTGGCAAAATACGAATAGTGAATGGAGGCCCTATGTCGAAAAAGGCTCAACCCAGGGATTGGGGCCCTAATGTTGGAAACATGCGACTAGGGAAAGGACGCCCTATGTCTAAAACCTCAACTCAAGGATTAGAGCCCTAATGTTGGAAAAAAAGCGACCAGGGAATGGATTCCCTATATCTAAAAATAGTCAACTCAGGGATTGGAGGCGACTAGGGAATGGAGGCCCTATGTCGAAAAAGGCTCAACTCAGGGATTGGGGCCCTAATATTGGGAAAATGCGACTAGGGAATGGAGGCCCTAAGTCTAAAAAACTCAACTTAGGGATTGGAGCCCTAATGTTGGCAAAAGGCGAGTAGGGAATGGAGGCCCTATGTCGAAAAAGGCTCATCTCAGGGATTGGGACCCTAATGTTGGCAAAATGCAACAAGGGAATGGAGACCCTATGTCTAAAAAGCCTCAACTCAGGGATTTGAGCCCTAATGTTTGGAAAAGGCGAATAGGGAATGAAGGCCCTATGTCTAAAAAGGTACAACTCATCGATTAGAGCCCTAATGTTGGCGAAAGACGACAAGGTAATGGAGGCCCTATGTCTAAAAAGCTTAACTCAGGGATTGGAGCCCGAATGTTGGCAAAAGGCGACTAGGGAATGGAGGCCCTACATCTAAAAATGCACAACTAAGGGATTGTAGCCCTTATGTGGGCAAAAGGCGACTAGGGCATGTAGATGCTATGTCTAAAAATGGTTAACTTAGGGATTGGATCCCTAATGTCGGCAAAAGGCAACTAGGGAATGGAGGCCCTATGTCTAAAAAAGCATAACTCAGGGATTGGAGCCCTAACACTAGCAAAAGGCGACTAGGGAATGGAGGCCCTATGTCTAAAATGGCACAACTTAGGGATTGGAGCCCTAATGCTGGCAAAATGGTGACAAGGGAATAAAGGCCCTATGTCTAAAAAACTCAACTCATGGATTGGAGCCCTAATTTAGGCAAAAGGCAACTGGGGAATAGAGTCCCTATGTCTAAAAAGGCTCAACTCAAGGATTGGAGACCTAATGTTGGCAAAAGATGACTAGGGAATGGAGGCCCTATGTCTAAAAAGGCTCAACTCAGGGATTTGAGCCCTAATGTTCGCAAAAGACGACTAGGGAATAGAGGCTCTATGTCTAAAAAAGCGCAACTAAGAGATTTGAACCCTAATATTGGCAAAAAGGCGACTAGGGAATGGAGGTCCTGTGTCTAAAAAAAGTCAACTAAGGGATTGGAGTCCTAATCTTGGCAAAATGCGAATAGGGAATGGAGGCCCTATGTCGAAAAAGGCTCAACCCAGGGATTGGGGAGCCCTAATGTTGGAAACATGCGATTAGGGAAAGGACGCCCTAGGTCTAAAACCTCAACTCAAGGATTAGATCCCTAATGTTGGCAAAAAAGCGACTAGGGAATGGATTCCCTATGTCTAAAAATAGTCAACTCAGGGATTGGAGCCCTAATGTTGGCAAAAGCGACTAGGGAATGTAAGCCCTATGTCGAAAAAGTCTCAACTCAAGGATTGGGGACCTAATATTGGGAAAATGCGAATAGGAAATGGAGGCCCTAAGTCTAAAAAGCTCAACTTAGGGATTGGAGCCCTAGTGTTGGCAAAAGGCGAGTAGGGAATGGAGGCCCTATGTCGAAAAAGGCTCAACTCAGGGATTGGGACCCTAATGTTGGCAAAATGCAACTAGGGAATTGAGACCCTATGCCTAAAAAGCCTCAACTCAGGGATTGGATCCCTAATGCTTGGAAAAGGCGAATAGGGAACGGAGGCCCTATGTCTAAAAAGGTACAAATAATGGATTAGAGCTCTAATGTTGGCAAAAAGACGACAAGGTAATGTAGGCCCTATGTCTAAAAATCTTAACTCAGGGATTGGAGCCCGAATGTTGGCAAAAGGCGACTAGGGAATGGAGGCCCTACATCTAAAAATGCACAACTTAGGGATTGTAGCCCTTATGTGGGCAAAAGGCGACTAGGGCGTGTAGACGCTATGTCTAAAAAGGGTCAACTTAGGGATTGGAGTCCTAATGTTGGCAAAAGGGGACTAGGGAATGGAGGCCCTTTGTCTAAAAAAGCACAACTCAGGGATTGGAGCCCTAACACTAGCAAAACGCGTCTAGGGAATGGAGGCCCTATGTCTAAAATGGCGCAACTCAGGGATTGGAGCCCTAATGCTTGCAAAAATGTGACAAGGGAATGGAGGCCCTATGTCTAAGAAACTCAACTCATGGATTGGAGCCCTAATTTTGGCAAAAGGCAACTGGGGTATAGAGTCCCTATGTCTAAAAAGGCTCAACTCAGGGATTGGATCCCTAATGTTGGCAAAAGACGACTAGGAAGTGGAGGACCTATGTCTAAAAAGGCGCAACTCAAGGATTGAAACCCTAATGTTGGCAAAAAAGCAACTAGGGAATGAAGACCCTATGTCAAGAAAAAGTCAACTCAGGGATTGGAGCCCTAATATTGGCAAAATGCGACTAGGGAATGGAGGCCCTATGTCGAAAAAGGCGCAACTCGGGTATTGGAGCCCTAATGTTGGCAAAATGCGACTAGGGAATGGAGGCCATATGTCTAAAAAGCTAAACTCAGGTATTGGAGCCTTAATGCTAGCAAAAAGGCGACAAGGGAATGGAGGCCCTATGTCTAAAAAGGTCAACTCAGGGATTTGAGCCCTAATGTTGCCAAAAGGCGCCTAGAGAATCGAGGCCCTATGTCTAAAAAGGCACAACTCAGGGATTGAAGCCCTAATGTTCGCAAAAGGCGACTAGGGAATGGTGGCCCTATTTCTAAAAAGGCTCAACTCAGGGATTTGATCCCTAATTTTGGAAATAGACGACTAAAGAATCGAGGCCCTATGTCTAAAAAGACACAACACATGGATTGGATCCCTAACGCTTGCAAAAGGTGACTTGGGAATGGAGGCCCTAACGCTAGCAAAAGGCGACTAGTGAATGGAGGCCCTATGTCTAAAAAGGCGCAACTCAGGGATTGGAACCCTAATTTTGGCAAAAAAGCGACAAGGAAATGGAGGCCTTATGTCTAAAAAAAGTCAACTCAGGGATTGAAGCCCTAATGTTGGCAATATGCGACTAGGAAATGGAGGCCCTATTTCGAAAAAGGTACAACTCATCGATTAGAGCCCTAATGTTGGCGAAAGACGACAAGGTAATGGAGGCCCTATGTCTAAAAAGCTCAACTTCCTCAGGGATCGGAGCCCTAATGCTAGCAAAAAGGCGACAAGGGAATGGAGGCCCTACGTGTAAAAAGGTCAACTCAGGGATTTGAGCCCTAATGTTGCCAAAAGGCGACTAGAGAATCGAGGCCCTATGTTTAAAAAGGCACAACTCAGGGATTAAAGCCATAATGTTGGCAGAAGGTGACTAGGGAATGGAGGCCCTATGTCTAAAAAGCACAACTCAAGAATTGGAGCCCTAATGTTGGCAAAAGGCGACTAGGGAATGGAGGCCCTATGTCTAAAAGGCTCAACTCAGGAATTGGAACCCTAATGTTCGCAAAAGGCGACTAGGGAATGGTGGCCCAATTTCTAAAAAGGCTCAACTCAGGGATTTGAACCCTAATTTTAGAAATAGACGACTAAATAATCGAGGCCCTATTTTTAAAAAGACACAATTCAGGGATTGGATCCCTAACGTTAGCAAAAGGCGACTTGGGAATGGAGGCCCTATGTCTAAAAAGGCTCAACTTTGGGATTGGAGCCCTAATGTTGGCAAAAGGCGACTAGGGAATGGAGGCCCTATGTCTATAAGGCTCAACTCAGGAATTGGAACCCTAATGTTCGCAAAAGGCGACTAGGGAATGGAGGCCCTATGTCTATAAGGCTCAACTCAGGAATTGGAACCCTAATGTTCGCAAAAGGCGACTAGGGAATGGAGGCCCTATGTCTATAAGGCTCAACTCAGGAATTGGAACCCTAATGTTCGCAAAAGGCGACTAGGGAATGGAGGCCCTATGTCTATAAGGCTCAACTCAGGAATTGGAACCCTAATGTTCGCAAAAGGCGACTAGGGAATGGAGGCCCTATGTCTATAAGGCTCAACTCAGGAATTGGAACCCTAATGTTCGCAAAAGGCGACTAGGGAATGGAGGCCCTATGTCTATAAGGCTCAACTCAGGAATTGGAACCCTAATGTTCGCAAAAGGCGACTAGGGAATGGAGGCCCTATGTCTATAAGGCTCAACTCAGGAATTGGAACCCTAATGTTCGCAAAAGGCGACTAGGGAATGGAGGCCCTATGTCTATAAGGCTCAACTCAGGAATTGGAACCCTAATGTTCGCAAAAGGCGACTAGGGAATGGAGGCCCTATGTCTATAAGGCTCAACTCAGGAATTGGAACCCTAATGTTCGCAAAAGGCGACTAGGGAATGGAGGCCCTATGTCTATAAGGCTCAACTCAGGAATTGGAACCCTAATGTTCGCAAAAGGCGACTAGGGAATGGAGGCCCTATGTCTATAAGGCTCAACTCAGGAATTGGAACCCTAATGTTCGCAAAAGGCGACTAGGGAATGGAGGCCCTATGTCTATAAGGCTCAACTCAGGAATTGGAACCCTAATGTTCGCAAAAGGCGACTAGGGAATGGAGGCCCTATGTCTATAAGGCTCAACTCAGGAATTGGAACCCTAATGTTCGCAAAAGGCGACTAGGGAATGGAGGCCCTATGTCTATAAGGCTCAACTCAGGAATTGGAACCCTAATGTTCGCAAAAGGCGACTAGGGAATGGAGGCCCTATGTCTATAAGGCTCAACTCAGGAATTGGAACCCTAATGTTCGCAAAAGGCGACTAGGGAATGGAGGCCCTATGTCTATAAGGCTCAACTCAGGAATTGGAACCCTAATGTTCGCAAAAGGCGACTAGGGAATGGAGGCCCTATGTCTATAAGGCTCAACTCAGGAATTGGAACCCTAATGTTCGCAAAAGGCGACTAGGGAATGGAGGCCCTATGTCTATAAGGCTCAACTCAGGAATTGGAACCCTAATGTTCGCAAAAGGCGACTAGGGAATGGAGGCCCTATGTCTATAAGGCTCAACTCAGGAATTGGAACCCTAATGTTCGCAAAAGGCGACTAGGGAATGGAGGCCCTATGTCTATAAGGCTCAACTCAGGAATTGGAACCCTAATGTTCGCAAAAGGCGACTAGGGAATGGAGGCCCTATGTCTATAAGGCTCAACTCAGGAATTGGAACCCTAATGTTCGCAAAAGGCGACTAGGGAATGGAGGCCCTATGTCTATAAGGCTCAACTCAGGAATTGGAACCCTAATGTTCGCAAAAGGCGACTAGGGAATGGAGGCCCTATGTCTATAAGGCTCAACTCAGGAATTGGAACCCTAATGTTCGCAAAAGGCGACTAGGGAATGGAGGCCCTATGTCTATAAGGCTCAACTCAGGAATTGGAACCCTAATGTTCGCAAAAGGCGACTAGGGAATGGAGGCCCTATGTCTATAAGGCTCAACTCAGGAATTGGAACCCTAATGTTCGCAAAAGGCGACTAGGGAATGGAGGCCCTATGTCTATAAGGCTCAACTCAGGAATTGGAACCCTAATGTTCGCAAAAGGCGACTAGGGAATGGAGGCCCTATGTCTATAAGGCTCAACTCAGGAATTGGAACCCTAATGTTCGCAAAAGGCGACTAGGGAATGGAGGCCCTATGTCTATAAGGCTCAACTCAGGAATTGGAACCCTAATGTTCGCAAAAGGCGACTAGGGAATGGAGGCCCTATGTCTATAAGGCTCAACTCAGGAATTGGAACCCTAATGTTCGCAAAAGGCGACTAGGGAATGGAGGCCCTATGTCTATAAGGCTCAACTCAGGAATTGGAACCCTAATGTTCGCAAAAGGCGACTAGGGAATGGAGGCCCTATGTCTATAAGGCTCAACTCAGGAATTGGAACCCTAATGTTCGCAAAAGGCGACTAGGGAATGGAGGCCCTATGTCTATAAGGCTCAACTCAGGAATTGGAACCCTAATGTTCGCAAAAGGCGACTAGGGAATGGAGGCCCTATGTCTATAAGGCTCAACTCAGGAATTGGAACCCTAATGTTCGCAAAAGGCGACTAGGGAATGGAGGCCCTATGTCTATAAGGCTCAACTCAGGAATTGGAACCCTAATGTTCGCAAAAGGCGACTAGGGAATGGAGGCCCTATGTCTATAAGGCTCAACTCAGGAATTGGAACCCTAATGTTCGCAAAAGGCGACTAGGGAATGGAGGCCCTATGTCTATAAGGCTCAACTCAGGAATTGGAACCCTAATGTTCGCAAAAGGCGACTAGGGAATGGAGGCCCTATGTCTATAAGGCTCAACTCAGGAATTGGAACCCTAATGTTCGCAAAAGGCGACTAGGGAATGGAGGCCCTATGTCTATAAGGCTCAACTCAGGAATTGGAACCCTAATGTTCGCAAAAGGCGACTAGGGAATGGAGGCCCTATGTCTATAAGGCTCAACTCAGGAATTGGAACCCTAATGTTCGCAAAAGGCGACTAGGGAATGGAGGCCCTATGTCTATAAGGCTCAACTCAGGAATTGGAACCCTAATGTTCGCAAAAGGCGACTAGGGAATGGAGGCCCTATGTCTATAAGGCTCAACTCAGGAATTGGAACCCTAATGTTCGCAAAAGGCGACTAGGGAATGGAGGCCCTATGTCTAAAATGGCACAACTCAGGGATTAGAGCCCTAATGCTGGCAAAAAGGTGCAGGGGAATGAAGGCCCTATGTGTTGGCAAAAGGCAACTAGGGAATGGAGGCCCTATGCTTAAAAAGGCTCAACTCAGGGATTGGAGCCCTAATGTTGGCAAAAGACGACTAGGGAATGGAGGCCTTATGTCTAAAAAGGTGCAACTAAGAGATTGGAACCCTAATATTGGCAAAAAGGCGACTAGGGAATGGAGGTCCTATGTCTAAAAAAACTCAACTAAGGGATTGGAGCCCTAATGTTGGCAAAATGCGAATAGGGAATGGAGGCCCTATGTCGAAAAAGGCTGAACCCAGGGATTGGGGCCCTAATGTTGGAAACATCCGACTAGGGAAAGGACGCCCTATGTCTAAAACCTCAACTCAAGGATTAGAGCCCTAATGTTGGAAAAAAGCGACAAGGGAATGGATTCCCTATGTCTAAAAATAGTCAACTTGGGGATTGGAGCCCTAATGTTGGCAAAAGGCGACTAGGGAATGGAGGCCCTATGTCGAAAAATGCTCAACTCAGGGATTGGGGCCCTAATATTGGGAAAATGCGACTAGGGAATGGAGGCCCTAAGTCTAAAAAGCTCAACTTAGGGATTGGAGCCCTAATGTTGGCAAAACGCGAGTAGGGAATGGAGGCCCTATGTCGAAAAAGGCACATCTCAGGGATTTGGACCCTAATGTTGGCAAAATGCAACAAGGGAATGGAGACCCTATTCTAAAAAGCATCAACTCAGGGATTGGAGCCCTAATATTTGGAAAAGGCGAATAGGGAATGGAGGCACTATGTCTAAAAAGGTACAACTCATCGATTAGAGCCATAATGTTGGCAAAAAGACGACAAGGTAATGGAGGCCCTATGCCTAAAAAGCTTAACTCAGGGATTGGAGCCCTAATGTTGGCAAAAGGCGACTAGGGACTGGAGGCCCTACATCTAAAAATGCACAACTCAGGGATTGTAGCCCTTATGTGGGTAAAACGCGACTAGTGCATGTAGACGCTATGTCTAAAAAGGGTCAACTTAGGGATTGGAGCACTAATGTCGGCAAAAGGCGACTAGGGAATGGAGGTCCTATGTCTAAAAAAGCACAACTCAGGGATTGGATCCCTAAGACTAGCAAAAGGGGACTAGGGAATGGAGGCCCTATGTCTAAAATGGCACAACTTAGGGATTGGAGCCCTAATGCTTGCAAAATGGTGACAAGGGAATGGAGGCCCTATGTCTAAAAAACTCAACTCATGGATTGGAGCCCTAATTTTGGCAAAAGGCAACTGGAGAATAGAGTCCCTATGTCTAAAAAGGCTCAACTCAGGGATTGGAGCCCTAATGTTGGAAAAAGACGACTAGGGAATGGAGGCGCTATGTCTAAAAAGGCGCAACTAAGAGACTGGGGACCTAATATTGGGAAAATGCGACTAGGTAATGGAGGCCCTAAGTCTAAAAAGCTCAACTTAGGGATTGGAGCCCTAGTGTTGGCAAAAGGCGAGTAGAGAATGGAGGCCCTATGTCGAAAAAGGCTCAACTCAGGGATTGGGACCCTAATGTTGGCAAAATGCGACTAGGGAATGGAGGCCCTATATCTAAAAAGCTCAACTCAGGGATTGGAGCTTTAATGCTAGCAAAAAGGCGACAAGGGAATGGAGGCCGTATGTCTAAAAAGGTCAACTCAGGGATTTGAGCCCTAATGTTGCCAAAAGGCGACTAGAGAATCGAGGCCCTATGTCTAAAAAGCCTCAACTCAGGGATTGGAGCCCTAATGCTGGCAAAAAGCGACAAGGGAATGGATGCCCTACGTCTAAGAGGCTAAACTCAGGGATTGGAGCCCTAATGCTGGCAAAAAGCGACAAGGGAATGGATGCCCTACGTCTAAGAGGCTAAACTCAGGGATTGGAGCCCTAATGCTGGCAAAAAGCGACAAGGGAATGGATGCCCTACGTCTAAGAGGCTAAACTCAGGGATTGGAGCCCTAATGCTGGCAAAAAGCGACAAGGGAATGGATGCCCTACGTCTAAGAGGCTAAACTCAGGGATTGGAGCCCTAATGCTGGCAAAAAGCGACAAGGGAATGGATGCCCTACGTCTAAGAGGCTAAACTCAGGGATTGGAGCCCTAATGCTGGCAAAAAGCGACAAGGGAATGGATGCCCTACGTCTAAGAGGCTAAACTCAGGGATTGGAGCCCTAATGCTGGCAAAAAGCGACAAGGGAATGGATGCCCTACGTCTAAGAGGCTAAACTCAGGGATTGGAGCCCTAATGCTGGCAAAAAGCGACAAGGGAATGGATGCCCTACGTCTAAGAGGCTAAACTCAGGGATTGGAGCCCTAATGCTGGCAAAAAGCGACAAGGGAATGGATGCCCTACGTCTAAGAGGCTAAACTCAGGGATTGGAGCCCTAATGCTGGCAAAAAGCGACAAGGGAATGGATGCCCTACGTCTAAGAGGCTAAACTCAGGGATTGGAGCCCTAATGCTGGCAAAAAGCGACAAGGGAATGGATGCCCTACGTCTAAGAGGCTAAACTCAGGGATTGGAGCCCTAATGCTGGCAAAAAGCGACAAGGGAATGGATGCCCTACGTCTAAGAGGCTAAACTCAGGGATTGGAGCCCTAATGCTGGCAAAAAGCGACAAGGGAATGGATGCCCTACGTCTAAGAGGCTAAACTCAGGGATTGGAGCCCTAATGCTGGCAAAAAGCGACAAGGGAATGGATGCCCTACGTCTAAGAGGCTAAACTCAGGGATTGGAGCCCTAATGCTGGCAAAAAGCGACAAGGGAATGGATGCCCTACGTCTAAGAGGCTAAACTCAGGGATTGGAGCCCTAATGCTGGCAAAAAGCGACAAGGGAATGGATGCCCTACGTCTAAGAGGCTAAACTCAGGGATTGGAGCCCTAATGCTGGCAAAAAGCGACAAGGGAATGGATGCCCTACGTCTAAGAGGCTAAACTCAGGGATTGGAGCCCTAATGCTGGCAAAAAGCGACAAGGGAATGGATGCCCTACGTCTAAGAGGCTAAACTCAGGGATTGGAGCCCTAATGCTGGCAAAAAGCGACAAGGGAATGGATGCCCTACGTCTAAGAGGCTAAACTCAGGGATTGGAGCCCTAATGCTGGCAAAAAGCGACAAGGGAATGGATGCCCTACGTCTAAGAGGCTAAACTCAGGGATTGGAGCCCTAATGCTGGCAAAAAGCGACAAGGGAATGGATGCCCTACGTCTAAGAGGCTAAACTCAGGGATTGGAGCCCTAATGCTGGCAAAAAGCGACAAGGGAATGGATGCCCTACGTCTAAGAGGCTAAACTCAGGGATTGGAGCCCTAATGCTGGCAAAAAGCGACAAGGGAATGGATGCCCTACGTCTAAGAGGCTAAACTCAGGGATTGGAGCCCTAATGCTGGCAAAAAGCGACAAGGGAATGGATGCCCTACGTCTAAGAGGCTAAACTCAGGGATTGGAGCCCTAATGCTGGCAAAAAGCGACAAGGGAATGGATGCCCTACGTCTAAGAGGCTAAACTCAGGGATTGGAGCCCTAATGCTGGCAAAAAGCGACAAGGGAATGGATGCCCTACGTCTAAGAGGCTAAACTCAGGGATTGGAGCCCTAATGCTGGCAAAAAGCGACAAGGGAATGGATGCCCTACGTCTAAGAGGCTAAACTCAGGGATTGGAGCCCTAATGCTGGCAAAAAGCGACAAGGGAATGGATGCCCTACGTCTAAGAGGCTAAACTCAGGGATTGGAGCCCTAATGCTGGCAAAAAGCGACAAGGGAATGGATGCCCTACGTCTAAGAGGCTAAACTCAGGGATTGGAGCCCTAATGCTGGCAAAAAGCGACAAGGGAATGGATGCCCTACGTCTAAGAGGCTAAACTCAGGGATTGGAGCCCTAATGCTGGCAAAAAGCGACAAGGGAATGGATGCCCTACGTCTAAGAGGCTAAACTCAGGGATTGGAGCCCTAATGCTGGCAAAAAGCGACAAGGGAATGGATGCCCTACGTCTAAGAGGCTAAACTCAGGGATTGGAGCCCTAATGCTGGCAAAAAGCGACAAGGGAATGGATGCCCTACGTCTAAGAGGCTAAACTCAGGGATTGGAGCCCTAATGCTGGCAAAAAGCGACAAGGGAATGGATGCCCTACGTCTAAGAGGCTAAACTCAGGGATTGGAGCCCTAATGCTGGCAAAAAGCGACAAGGGAATGGATGCCCTACGTCTAAGAGGCTAAACTCAGGGATTGGAGCCCTAATGCTGGCAAAAAGCGACAAGGGAATGGATGCCCTACGTCTAAGAGGCTAAACTCAGGGATTGGAGCCCTAATGCTGGCAAAAAGCGACAAGGGAATGGATGCCCTACGTCTAAGAGGCTAAACTCAGGGATTGGAGCCCTAATGCTGGCAAAAAGCGACAAGGGAATGGATGCCCTACGTCTAAGAGGCTAAACTCAGGGATTGGAGCCCTAATGTTGGCCAAAGGCAGTAGGGAATGGAGGCCCTATGTCTAAAAAGCCTCAACTCAGGGATTGGAGCCCTAATGTTTGGAAAAGGCGAATAGGGAATGGAGGCCCTATGTCTAAGAAGATACAACTCATCGATTAGAGCCCTAATGTTGGCAAAAATACGACAAGGTAATGGAGGCCCTATGTCTAAAAAGGCACAACTCAGGGTTTGAAGCCCTAATGTTGGCAAAAGGCGACTAGGGAATGGAGACCCTATGTCTAAAAGGCACAACTCAAGAATTGGAGCCCTAATGTTGGCAAAAAGCGACAAGGGAATGGATGCCCTACGTCTAAGAGGCTAAACTCAGGGATTGGAGCCCTAATATTCGCAAAAGGCGACTAGGGAATGGTGGCCCTATTTCTAAAAATACTGAACTCAAGGATTTGATCCCTAATTTTGGAAATAGACGACTAAAGAATCGAGGCCCTATGTCTAAAAAGACACAAGTTATGGATTGGATCCCTAACGCTAGCAAAAGGCGACTTGGGAATGGAGGCCCTATGTCTAAAAAGACACAAGTTATGGATTGGATCCCTAACGCTAGCAAAAGGCGACTTGGGAATGGAGGCCCTATGTATAAAATGGCACAACTTAGGGATTGGAGCCCTAATGCTGGAAAAAAAGTGACAAGGGAGTGGAGGCCCCATGTGTAAAAAACTCAACTCATGGATTGGAGGCCTAATATTGGCAAAAGGCAACTAGGAAATGGAGGCCCTATGTCTAAAAAGGCTCAACTCAGGGATTGGAGCCCTAATGTTGGCAAAAGACGAGTAGGGAATGGAGGCCCTATGTCTAAAAAGGCACAACTCAGAGATTAGAACCCTAATATTGGCAAAAAGGCAACTAGGGAATTGAGCTCCTATGTCTAAAATAAGTCAACTAAGGGATTGGAGACCTAATGTTGGCAAAATGCGAATAGGGAATGGAGCCCCTATGTCGAAAAAGGCTCAACTTATGGATTGGGGCCCTAATATTGGGAAAATGCGACGCGGGAATGGAGGCCCTATGTCGAAAAAGGCTCAACTTATGGATTGGGGCCCTAATATTGGGAAAATGCGACGCGGGAATGGAGGCCCTATGTCGAAAAAGGCTCAACTTATGGATTGGGGCCCTAATATTGGGAAAATGCGACGCGGGAATGGAGGCCCTATGTCGAAAAAGGCTCAACTTATGGATTGGGGCCCTAATATTGGGAAAATGCGACGCGGGAATGGAGGCCCTATGTCGAAAAAGGCTCAACTTATGGATTGGGGCCCTAATATTGGGAAAATGCGACGCGGGAATGGAGGCCCTATGTCGAAAAAGGCTCAACTTATGGATTGGGGCCCTAATATTGGGAAAATGCGACGCGGGAATGGAGGCCCTATGTCTTAAATGGCACAACTCAGGGATTGGAGCCCTAATGTCGGCAAAAGGCGACTAGGGAATGGAGGCCCTACGTCTAAAAATGCACAACTCAGGGATTGGAGCCCTTATGTGGGCAAAAGTCTACTAGGGCATGTAGACGCTATGTCTAAAAAGTGTCAACTTAGGGATTGGAGCCCTAATGTCGGCAAAAGGCGACTAGGGAATGGAGGCCCTATGTCTAAAAAACCACAACTCAGGGATTGGAGCCCTAACACTAGCAAAAGGCGACTAGGGAATGGAGGCCCTATGTCTTAAATGGCACAACTCAGGGATTGGAGCCGTAATGCTTGCAAAAAGGTTACAAGGGAATGGAGGTCCTATGTCTAAAAAAACTCAACTCATGGATTAGAGCCCTAGTGTTGGCAAAAGTCAACTAGGGAATAGAGTCCCTATGCCTAAAAAGGCTTAACTCAGGGATTGGAGCCCTAATGTTGGCAAAAGATGACTAGGGAGTGGAGGCCCTATGTCTAAAAAGGCGCAACTCAAGGATTGAAACCCTAATGTTGGCAAAAATACGACAAGGTAATGGAGGCCCTATGTCTAAAAAGCTTAACTCAGGGATTGGAGCCCTTATGTGGGCAAAAGGCGACTAGGGCATGTAGACGCTATGTCTAAAAAGGGTCAACTTAGGGATTGGAGCCCTAATGTCGGCAAAAGGCGACTAGGTAATGGAGGCCCTATGTCTAAAAAGCACAACTCAGGGATTGGATCCCTAACACTTGCAAAAGGCAACTAGGGAATGGAGGCCCTATGTCTAAAATGGCACAACTTAGGGATTGAAGCCCTAATGCTTGCAAAATGGTGACAAAGGAATGGAGGCCCTATGTCTAAAAAACTCAACTCATGGATTGTAGCCCTAATTTTGGCAAAAGGCAACTGGGGAATAAAGTCCCAATGTCTAAAAAGTCTCAACTCAGGGATTGGAGCCGTAATGTTTGCAAAAGACGACTAGGGAGTGGAGGCCCTATGTCTAAAAAGGCGCAACTCAAGGATTGAAACCCTAATGTTGGCAAAAAAACAATTAAGGAATGAAGTCCCTATGTCTAGAAAAAGTCAACTCAGGAATTGGAGCCCTAATGTTGGCAAAAGGCGACTAAGGAATGAAGGCCCTATGTCGAAAAAGGCTCAACTCAGGGATTAGAGCCCTAATGTTGGCAAAATGCGACTAGGGAATGGAGGCCCTATGTCTAAAAAGCTCAACTCAGGGATTGGAGCCTTAATGCTAGCAAAAAGGCGACAAGGGAATAGAGGCCCTATGTCTAAAAAGGTCAACCCAGGGATTTGAGCCCTAATGTTGCCAAAAGGCGACTAGAGAATCGAGGCCCTATGTCTAAAAAGGCACAACTCAGGGATTGAAGCCCTAATGTTGGCAAAAGGCGACTAGGGAATGGAGACCCTATGTTTAAAAGGCACAACTCAAGAATTGGAGCCCTAATGTTGGCAAAATGCGACTAGGGAATGGATGCCCTATGTCAAAGAGGCTAAACTCCGGGATTGGAGCCCTAATATTCGCAAAAGGCGACTAGGGAATGGTGGCCCTATTTCTAAAAATACTCAACTCAGGGATTTGATCCCTAATTTTGGAAATAGACGACTAAAGAATCGAGGCCCTATGTCTAAAAAGACACAACTCATGGATTGGATCCCTAACGCTAGCAAAAGGCGACTTGGGAATGGAGGCCCTATGTATAAAATGGCACAACTTAGGGATTGGAGCCCTAATGCTCGCAAAAAGGTGACAAGGGGATGGAGGCCCCATGTGTAAAAAACTAAACTCATGGATTGGAGCCCTAATATTGGCAAAAGGCAACTAGGAAATGGATGCCCTATGTCAAAAAAGGCTCAACTCAGAGATTGGAGCCCTAATGTTGGCAAAAGACGACTAGGGAATGGAGGCCCTATGTCTAAAAAGGCACAACTCATAGATTAGAACCCTAATATTGGAAAAAAGGCGACTAGGGAATAGAGCTCCTATGTCTAAAAAAAGTCAACTAAGGGATTGGAGCCCTAATGTTGGCAAAATGCGAATAGGGAATGGTGGCCCTATGTCGAAAAAGGCTCAACTCAGGGATTGGGGCCCTAATGTTGGAAAAATGCGACTAGGGAAAGGACGCCCTATGTCTAAAACCTCATATCAGGCATTAGAGCCCTAATGTTGGGAAAAATGCGACTAGGGAATGGAGTCCCTATGTCTAAAAATAGTCAACTTAGGGATTGGAGCCCTAATGTTGGAAAAAGACGACTAGGGAATGGAGGCCCTATGTCGAAAAAGGCTCAACTTAGGGATTGGGGCCCTAATATTGGGAAAATATGACTCGGGAATGGAGGCCCTAATTCTAAAAAGCTCAACTCAGGGATAAGAGCCCTAATGTTGGCAAAAGGCGAGTAGGGAATGGAGGACCTTTGTCGAAAAAGGCTCAACTCAGGGATTGGGACCCTAATGTTGGCAAAATGCAACTAGGGAATGGAGACCCTATGTATAAAAAGCCACAACTCAGGGATTGGAGCCCTAATGTTTGGAAAAGGCGAATAGGGAATGGAGGCCCTATGTCTAAAAAGGTACAACTCAGGGATTAGAGCACTAATGTTGGCAAAAAGACGACAAGGTAATGGAGGCCCTATGTCTAAAAGGTCAACTCAGGGATTGGAGCCCTAATGTTGGCAAAGGGCGACTAGGGAATGGAGGCCCTATGTCTAAAAATGCACAACTCAGGGATTGGAGCCCTTATGTGGGCAAAAGGCTACTAGGGCATGTAGACGCTATGTCTAAAAAGTGTCAACTTAGGGATTGGAGCCCTAATGTCGGCAAAAGGCGACTAGGGAATGCAGGCCCTATGTATAAAAAACCACAACTCAGGGATTGGAGCCCTAACACTAGCAAAAGGCGACTAGGGAATGGAGGCCCTATGTCTTAAATGGCACAACTCAGGGATTGGAGCCGTAATGCTTGCAAAAAAGGTTACAAGGGAATGGAGGTCCTATGTCTAAAAAAACTCAACTCATGGATTGGAGCCCTAATGTTGGCAAAAGTCAACTAGGGAATAGAGTCCCTATGCCTAAAAAGGCTTAACTCAGGGATTGGAGCCCTAATGTTGGCAAAAGGCGACTAGGGAATGGAGGCCCTAGGTCTTAAATGGCACAACTCGGGGATTGGAGCCGTAATGCTTGCAAAAAGGTGACAAGGGAATGGAGGTCCTATGTCTAAAAAACTCAACTCATGGATTGGAGCCCTAATGCTTGCAAAAAGGTGACAAGGGAATGGAGGTCCTATGTCTAAAAAACTCAACTCATGGATTGGAGCCCTAATGCTTGCAAAAAGGTGACAAGGGAATGGAGGTCCTATGTCTAAAAAACTCAACTCATGGATTGGAGCCCTAATGCTTGCAAAAAGGTGACAAGGGAATGGAGGTCCTATGTCTAAAAAACTCAACTCATGGATTGGAGCCCTAATGCTTGCAAAAAGGTGACAAGGGAATGGAGGTCCTATGTCTAAAAAACTCAACTCATGGATTGGAGCCCTAATGCTTGCAAAAAGGTGACAAGGGAATGGAGGTCCTATGTCTAAAAAACTCAACTCATGGATTGGAGCCCTAATGCTTGCAAAAAGGTGACAAGGGAATGGAGGTCCTATGTCTAAAAAACTCAACTCATGGATTGGAGCCCTAATGCTTGCAAAAAGGTGACAAGGGAATGGAGGTCCTATGTCTAAAAAACTCAACTCATGGATTGGAGCCCTAATGCTTGCAAAAAGGTGACAAGGGAATGGAGGTCCTATGTCTAAAAAACTCAACTCATGGATTGGAGCCCTAATGCTTGCAAAAAGGTGACAAGGGAATGGAGGTCCTATGTCTAAAAAACTCAACTCATGGATTGGAGCCCTAATGCTTGCAAAAAGGTGACAAGGGAATGGAGGTCCTATGTCTAAAAAACTCAACTCATGGATTGGAGCCCTAATGCTTGCAAAAAGGTGACAAGGGAATGGAGGTCCTATGTCTAAAAAACTCAACTCATGGATTGGAGCCCTAATGCTTGCAAAAAGGTGACAAGGGAATGGAGGTCCTATGTCTAAAAAACTCAACTCATGGATTGGAGCCCTAATGCTTGCAAAAAGGTGACAAGGGAATGGAGGTCCTATGTCTAAAAAACTCAACTCATGGATTGGAGCCCTAATGCTTGCAAAAAGGTGACAAGGGAATGGAGGTCCTATGTCTAAAAAACTCAACTCATGGATTGGAGCCCTAATGCTTGCAAAAAGGTGACAAGGGAATGGAGGTCCTATGTCTAAAAAACTCAACTCATGGATTGGAGCCCTAATGCTTGCAAAAAGGTGACAAGGGAATGGAGGTCCTATGTCTAAAAAACTCAACTCATGGATTGGAGCCCTAATGCTTGCAAAAAGGTGACAAGGGAATGGAGGTCCTATGTCTAAAAAACTCAACTCATGGATTGGAGCCCTAATGCTTGCAAAAAGGTGACAAGGGAATGGAGGTCCTATGTCTAAAAAACTCAACTCATGGATTGGAGCCCTAATGCTTGCAAAAAGGTGACAAGGGAATGGAGGTCCTATGTCTAAAAAACTCAACTCATGGATTGGAGCCCTAATGCTTGCAAAAAGGTGACAAGGGAATGGAGGTCCTATGTCTAAAAAACTCAACTCATGGATTGGAGCCCTAATGCTTGCAAAAAGGTGACAAGGGAATGGAGGTCCTATGTCTAAAAAACTCAACTCATGGATTGGAGCCCTAATGCTTGCAAAAAGGTGACAAGGGAATGGAGGTCCTATGTCTAAAAAACTCAACTCATGGATTGGAGCCCTAATGCTTGCAAAAAGGTGACAAGGGAATGGAGGTCCTATGTCTAAAAAACTCAACTCATGGATTGGAGCCCTAATGCTTGCAAAAAGGTGACAAGGGAATGGAGGTCCTATGTCTAAAAAACTCAACTCATGGATTGGAGCCCTAATGTTGGCAAAAGGCGACTAGGGAATGGAGGCCCTATGTCTTAAATGGCACAACTCAGGGATTGGAGCCGTAATGCTTGCAAAAAGGTGACAAGGGAATGGAGGTCCTATGTCTAAAAAAACTCAACTCATGGATTGGAGCCCTAATGTTGGCAAAAGTCAACTAGGGAATAGAGTCCCCATGTCTAAAAAGGCTAAACTCAGGGATTGGAGCCCTAATGTTGGTAAAAGACGACTACGGAGTGGAGGCCCTATGTCTAAAAAGGCGCAACTCAAGGATTGAAACCCTAATGTTGGCAAAAAAGAGACTAGGGAATGAAAGCCCTATGTCTAAAAAAAGTCAACTCAGGGATTGGTGACCTAATGTTTGCAAAAGGCGACTAGGGAATGGAGTTCCTATGTCGAAAAAGGCTCAACTCAGGGATTGGAGCCCTAATGTTGGCAAAATGCGACTAGGGAATGGAGTCCCGATGTCTAAAAAGCTCAACTCAGGGATTGGAGCACTAATGTTGGCAAAAAGGCGACTAGGGATTGGTGTCCCTATGTCTTAAAATAGTCAACGCAGGGGTTGGAACCCTAATGTTGGCAAAAGGCGACTAGGGAATGGAGGCCCTATGTCGAAAAAGGATCAACTCAGGGATTGGGGTACTAATGTTGGCAAAATACGACTAGGGAATGGAGGCCCTAAGTCTAAAAAGATCAACTTAGGTATTGGAGCCCTAATGTTGGCAAAAGGAGACTAGGGAATGGAGGCTCTATGTCGAAAAAGGCTCAACTCGGGGATGGGGGCCCTAATGTTGGCAAAACGTGACTAGGGAATGGAGACCCTATATGTAAATAGCCTCAACTTAGGGATTGGGCCCTAATGTTTGGAAAAGGCGAATAGAAAATGGAGGCCCTATGTCGAAAAAGATACAACTTAGGGATTAGAGCCCTAACGTTGGCAAAAAAGACGACAAGGGAATGGAGACCCTATGTCTAAGAGCTCAACTCAGGGATTGGAGCCCTAATGTTGGCAAAAGGCGACTAGGGAATAGAGGCCCTATCTCTAAAAATGCACAACTCAGAGATTAGAGCCCTTATGCGGGCAAAAGGCGACTAGGGCATGGAGACCCTATGTCTAAAAAGGCTCAACACAGGGATTGAAGCCCTATTGTCGTCAAAAGGCGACCAGGGAATGGAGGCCCTATGTCTAAAAAAGCACAACTCTGGGATTGGAGCCCTAACGCTAGCAAAAGGCGACAAGAAAATGAAGGCCCTATGTCTAAAATGGCATAACTCAGTGATTGGAGCCCTTGTGCTGGCAAAAAGGCGAAAAGGGAATGGAGGCCCTTTGTCTAAAGAGCTCAACTCATGGATTGATGCCCTAATGTTGGCAAAAGGCGACTACGGAATGGAGGCCCTATTTCTAAAAAGGCTCAACTCAAGGATTGGAGCCCTAATATTGGCAAAAGGCGACTGGGGAATGGAGGCCCTATGTCTAAAAAGGCACAACTCTGGGATTGGAACCCTAATGCTGGCAAAAAGGCGACAAGGGAATGGAGGCCCTATGTCTAAAAACCTCAACTCAGGGATTGTAGCCCTAATGTTGCCAAAAGGCGACTAGGGAATGGAGGAAATATGTCTAAAAAGGCACAACTCAGGGATTGGAGCCCTAATGTATGCAAAAAGATGACAAAGTAATAGAGGCCCTATGCCTAAAAAGCTCAACTCATGGATTGGAGCCCTAATGTTGGCAAAAGGAGACTAGGGAATGGAGGCCCTATGTCTCAAAATGCACAACTCAGGGATTGGAGCCCTTATGTGGGCAAAAGGCGACTAGGGCATGTAGACGTTATGTCTAAAAAGGGTCAACTCAGGGATTGCATCCCTAAAGTCGGCAAAAGGCGACTAGGGAATGGAGGCCCGATGTCTATAAAGGAACAACTCCGGAATCGGAGCCCTAACGCTAGCAAAAGGCAATTAGGGAATGGAGGCCCTTTGTCTAAAATGGCACAACTCAAGGATTGGAGACCTAATGCTGACAAAAAGGTGACAAGGGAATGGAGGCCCTATGTCTAAAAAGGTTAACTCATGCATTGGAGCCCTGATGTTGACAAAAGGCAACTGGGGAATGGAGGCCTTATGTCTAATATGGCTCAACTCTGGGATTGGAGCCCTAATGTTGGCAAAAGAGCAATTAGGGAATGGAGGTCGTATGTCTAGAAAGGCACAACTCTAGGATTGGAGCTCTAATGCTAGCACAAAGGCGTCAAGGGAATGGAGGCCCTATGTATAAAAATCTCAACTCAGGGATTTGGGCCCTAATGTTGCCAAAATGCGACTAGTAAATGGAGGCCCTATGTTTAAAAAGGCACAACTCTGGGATTGGAGCCCTAATGTTGGCAAAAGGCGACTAGGGAATGGACGTACTTTGTCTAAAAGGCACAACTCAACGATTGGAGCACTAATGTTGGCAAAAGGAGACTAGGGAATGGAGGCCCTACGTCTAAAAGGCTCAACTCCGGGATTAGAGCCCTAATATTGGCAAAAGGCAACTAGGGAATGGAGGCCCTATGTCTAAAAAAAGTCAAATCAGGGATTGAAGCCCTAATGTTGGCAATAGTCAACTTGGGAATGGAGGCCCTATGTCTAACAAGGCACAACTGAGGGATTGGAGCCCTAACGCTAGAAAAAGGCGACTAGGGAATGGAGGCCCTATGTCTAAAAAGGCGCAACACAGAGATTGGAACACTAATTTTGGCAAAAAAGCGACAAGGAAATGGAGGCCCTATGTCTAAAAAAATCAACTTAGGGATTGGAGCCATAATGTTGGCAATATGCAACTAGGAAATGGAGCCCCTATGTCGAAAAAGGCTCAACTCAGGGATTGGGGCCCTAATGTTTGCAAAATGCAACTAGAGAATGGAGGCCCTATGTCTAAAAAGCTCAACTCAGGGATTGGCGCCCTAATGCTAGCAAAAAGGAGACAAGGGATTGGAGGCCCTACGTCTAAAGAGGTCAACTCAGGGATTTGAGCCCTAATGTTGCCAAAAGGCGACTAGAGAATCGATGCCCTATGTCTAAAAAAGCACAACTCGGGGATTGAAGCCCTAATGTTGGCAAAAGGCGACTAGAGAATGGAGGCCCTATGTCTAAATGGCACAACTCAAGAATTGGAGCCCTAATGTTGGCAAAAGGCGACTAGGGAATGGAGACCCTATGTCTAAAAGACTCAACTCAAGGATTCGAGCACTAATGTTCGCAAAAGGCGACTAGGTAATAGTGGCCCTATTTCTAAAATGGCTCAACTCGGGGATTTAAGCCCATATTGGCAATAGAGGACTAAAGAATCGAGGCCTTGTGTCTAAAAAGACACAACTCAGGGATTGGATCCCTAACGCTAGCAAAAAACGACTTGGGAATGGAGCCCTATGTCTAAAATAGCACAACTCAGGGATTGGAGCACTAATGCTGGCAAAAAGGTGACAAGGGAATGGAGGCCCTAAGTGTAAAAAACTCAACTCATGGATTGGATCCCTAATGTTGGCAAAAGATGACTAGGGAATGGAGGCCCTATGTCTAAAAAGGCGCAACTCAGAGATTGGAACCCTAATATTGGAAAAAAGGTGACTAGGGAATGGAGGCCCTATGTCGAAAAAGGCTCAACCAAGGGATTGGGGCCCTAATGTTGAAAAAATACGACTAGGGAAAGGACGCCCTATGTCTAAAACTTCAACTCAGGGATTAGAGCCCTAATGTTGGCAAAACAAACGACTAGGGAATGGAGTCCCTATGTCTAAAAATAGTCAACTCAGGGATTGGAGCCCTAATGTTGGCAGAAGGCGACTAGGGAATGGAGGCCCTATGTCGAAAAAGGCTCAACTCATGGATTGGGGCCCTAATATTGGGAAAGTGCGACTAGGGAATGGAGGCCCCTAGTCTAAAAAGCTCAACTCAGGGATTGGAGCCCTAATGTTGGCAAAAGGTGAGTAGGGAATGGAGGCCCTATGTCGAAAAAGGCACAACTCAGGGATTGGGACCCTAATGTTGGCAAAATGCAACTAGGGAATGGAGACCCTATGTCTAAAAAGCCTCAACTCAGGGATTGCAGCCCTAATATTTGGAAAAGGCAAATAGAGAATGGAGGCCCTATGTCTAAAAATGTACAACTCAGGGATTAGAGCCTTAATGTTTGCAAAAAAGACGACATGGTAATGGAGGCCCTATGTCTAAAAAGCACAACTCAGGGATTGGAGCCCTAATGTTGGCAAAAGGCGACTAGGGAATGGAGGCCCTATGTCTAAAAATGCACAACGCAGGGATTAGAGCCCTTCTGTGGGCAAAAGGCGACTAGGGCATGTAGACGTTATGTCTAAAAAGGGTCAACTCAGGGATTGCAGCCCTAAAGTCGGCAAAAGGCGACTAGGGAATGGAGGTCCGATGTCTATAAAGGCACAACTCCGGAATCGGAGCCCTAACGCTAGCAAAAGGCGATTAGGGAATGGAGGCCCTTTGTCTAAAATGGCAAAACTTAGGGATTGGAGCCCTAATGCTGACAAAAATGGTGACAAGGGAATGGAGGCCCCATGTCTAAAAAGGTTAACTCATGGATTGGAGCCCTGATGTTGGCAAAAGGCAACTGGGGAATGGAGGCCCTATGTCTAATAAGGCTCAACTCTGGGATTGGAGCCCTAATGTTGGCAAAAGTGCAATTAGGGAATGGAGGCCCTATGTCTAGAAAGGCATAACTCTAGGATTGGAGCCCTAATGCTAGCACAAAGGCGTCAAGGGAATGGAGGCCCTATGTATAAAAGCTCAACTTAGGGATTTGGGCCCTAATGTTGCCAAAACGCGACTAGGAAATGGAGGCCCTATGTCTAAAAAGGCACAACTCTAGGATTGGAGCCCTAATGTTGGCAAACGGCGACTAGGGAATGGAGGCCCTATGTCTAAAAGGCACAACTCAACGATTGGAGCCCTAGTGTTGGCAAAAGGCGACTAGGGAATGGAAGCCCTGCGTCTAAAAGGCTCAACTCCGGGATTAGAGCCCTAATGTTGGCAAAAGGCGACTAGGGAATGGAGGCCATATGTCTAAAAAAAGTCAAATCAGGGATTGGAGCTCTAATGTTGGCAATAATCAATTTGGGAATGGAGGCCCTATGTCTAACAAGGCACAACTGAGGGATTGGAGCCCTAACGCTAGCAAAAGGCGACTAGGGAATGGAGGCCCTATGTCTAAAAAGGCACAACACAGAGATTGGAACACTAATTTTGGCAAAAAAGCGACAAGGAAATGGAGGCCCTATGTCTAAAAAAAGTCAACTCTGGGATTGGAGCCATAATGTTGGCAATATGCGACTAGGAAATGGAGGCCCTATGTCGAAAAAGGCTCAACTTAGGGATTGGGGCCCTAATTTTTGCAAAATGCGACTAGAGAATGGAGGCCTTATGTCTAAAAAGCTCAACTCAGGGATTAGAGCCCTAATGCTAGCAAAAAGCCGACAAGGGATTGGAGGCCCTACGTCTAAAAAGGTCAACTCAGGGATTTGAGCCCTAATTTTGCCAAAAGGCGACTAGAGAATCGATGCCCTATGTCTAAAAAAGCACAATTCGGGGGTTGAAGCCCTAATGTTGGCAAAAGGCGACTAGGGAATGGAGGCCCTATGTCTAAATGGCACAACTCAAGAATTGGAGCCCTAATGTTGGCAAAAGGCGACTAGGGAATGGAGACCCTATGTCTAAAAGGCTCAACTCAAGGATTGGAGCCCTAATGTTCGCAAAAGGCGACTAGGTAATAGTGGCCCTATTTCTAAAAAGTCTCAACTCAGGGATTTAAGCCCATATTGGCAATAGAGGACTAAAGAATCGAGGCCCTATGTCTAAAAAGACACATCTCAGGGATTGGATCCCTAACGCTAGCAAAAGACGACTTGGGAATGGAGGCCCTATGTCTAAAATGGCACAACTCAGTGTTTGGAGCACTAATGCTGGCAAAAAGGTGAAAAGGGAATGGAGGCCCTAAGTGTAAAAAACTCAACTCATGGATTGGATCCCTAATGTTGGCAAAAGGAAACTAGGGAAAGGAGGCCCTATATCTAAAAAGGCTCAACTCAGGGATTCGAGCCCTAATGTTGGCAAAAGATGACTAGGGAATGGAGGCCCTATGTCTAAAAAGGCGCAACTCTGAGATTGGAACCCTAATATTGGAAAAAAGGTTACTAGGGAATGGAGGTCCTATGTCGATAAAGGCTCAACCCAAGGATTGGGGACCTAATGTTGAAAAAATACGACTAGGGAAAGGACGCCCTATGTCTAAAACCTCAACTCAGGGATTAGAGCCCTAATGTTGGCAAAAAAAGCGACTAGGAAATGGAGTCCCTACGTCTAAAAATAGTCAACTCACGGATTGGAGCCCTAATATTGGCAGAAGGCGACTAGAGAATAGAGGCCATATGTCGAAAAAGGCTCAACTCATGGGTTGGGGCCCTAATATTGGGAAAATGCGACTAGGGAATGCAGGCCCTATGTCTAAAATGCTCAACTCGGGGATTAGACCCCTAATGTTGGCAAAAGGCGACTAGGGAATGGAGGCCCTACATTTAAAAATGCATAACTCAGGTATTGAAGCCCTTATATGGGCAAAAGGCGACTAGGGCATGTAGACGCTATGTCTGAAATGGGTCAACTTAGGGATTGGAGCCCTGATGTTGGCAAAAGGCGACTAGGGAATGGAGGCCCTATGTCTAAAAAAGCATAACTCATGGATTGGAGCCCTAATGCTAGCAAAAGGCGACTAGGGAATGCAGGCCCTATGTCTAAAATGGCACAACTCAAGGATTGGAACCCTAATGCTTGCAAAAAGGTGACAGGGGAATGGGGGCCCTATGTCTAAAAAAACTCAACTCATGGATTGGAGCCCTAATGTTGGAAAAAGTCAACTAGGGAATGGAGTCCCTATGTCTAAAAAGGCTCAACTCAGGTATTGGAGCCCTAATGTTGGCAAAAGACGACTAGGGAGTGGAGGCCCTATGTCTAAAAAGGCGCAACTCAAGGATTGAAACCCTAATGTTGGCAAAAAAGCGACAAGGGAATGAAGGCCCTATGTCTCGAAAAAGTCAACTCAGGGATTGGAGACCTAATGTTGGCAAAAGGCGACTAGGTAATGGAGGCCCTATGTCGAAAAAGGCTCAACTCAGGGATTGGAGCCCTAATGTTGGCAAAATGAGACTAGGGAATGGAGGCCCTATGTCTAAAAAGCTCAACTCAGGGATTGGAGCACTAATGTTGGCAAAAAGGCGACTTGGGATTGGTGTCCCTATGTCTAAAAATAGTCAACTCAAGGATTGGAGCCCTAATGATGGAAAAAGGCGACTAGGGAATGGAGGCCCTATGTCAAAAAAGGATCAACTTAGGGATTGGGGCCCTAATGTTGGCAAAATGCGATTAGAGAATGGAGGCCCTAAGTCTAAAAAGATCAACTCAGGGATTGGAGCCCTAATGGCGGCAAAAGGCGACTAGGGAATGGAAGCCCTATATCGAAAAAGGCTCAACTCAGGGATTGGGGCCCTAATGTTGGCAAAAGGCGTCTAGGGAATGGAGGCCCTATGTCTAAAAAGGCACAACTTAGGTAATGGAGCCCTAATATTGGCAAAAGGCAATTAGGAAATGGAGGCCCTATGTCTAAAAATGCACAACTCAGGTATTGAAGCCCTTATGTGGGAAAAAGGCGACTAGGGCATGTAGACGCTATGTCTAAAAAGGGTCAACTTAGGGATTGGAGCCCTAATGTCAGCAAAAGGCGACTAGGGAATGGAGGCCCTATGTCTAAAATGGCACAACTCACAGATTGGAGCCCTAATTCTGGCAAAAAGGTGCAAGAGAATGAAGGCCCTATGTGTAAAAAACTCAACTCATGGATTGAAGCCCTAATGTTGGCGAAAGGCAACTGGGGAATGGAGGCCCTATGTATAAAAAGGCTCCACTCAGGGATTAGTGCCCTAATGTTTGCAAAAGAGCGACTAGGAAATGGTGTCCCTATGTCTAAAAATAGTCAACTCAGGAATTAGAGCCTTAATGTTGGCAAAAGACGACCTAGGGAATAGAGGCCCAATGTCGAAAAAGGCTCAACTCAGGGATTGAGGCTCTAATGTTGGCAAAATGCAACTAGGGAATGGAGGCCCTAATTCTCAAAAGCTCAACTCAAGGATTGGAGCCCTAATGTTGGCAAAAGACGACTAGAGAATAGAGGCCCTATGTCGAAAAAGGCTCAACTCAGGGATTGGGGCCATAATGTTGGCAAAATGTGACTAGGTAATGGAGACCCTATGTCTAAAAAGCCTCAACTCAGGGATTGGAGCCCTAATATTGGCAAAAGACGACTAGGGAATGGAGGCCCTATGTCTAAAAAGGCACAACTCAGGGATTGGAACCCTAATTTTGGAAAAAAGTCGATTAGCGAATGGAGGTCCTATGTCTAAAAAAAGTCAACTCGGGGATTGGAGCCCTAATGTTGGAAGAATGCGAATAGGGAATGGAGGCCCTATGTTGAAAAAGGCTCAACTCAGAGATTGGGGACCTAATGTTAGCAAAATGCAACTAGGTAGTAGAGGCCCTATGTCTAAAAATCTCAACTCATGGATTGGAGCCTTAATGTTGGCAAATGGAAACTGGGGAATGGAGGCCCTATGTCTAAAAAGGCACCACTCAGGGATTGGAGCCCTAATGTTGGCAAAAGGTGACTAGGGAATGGAGGCCCTATGTCTCAAAATGCACAACTCAGGGATTAGAGCCCTTATGTGGGCAAAAGGCGACTAGGGCATGTAGACGTTATGTCTAAAAAGGGTCAACTCAGGGATTGCAGCCCTAAAGTCGGCAAAAGGCAACTAGGGAATGGAGGCCCGATGTCTATAAAGGCACAACTCCGGAATCGGAGCCCTAACGCTAGCAAAAGGCGATTAGGGAATGGAGGCCCTTTGTCTAAAATGGCACTACTTAGGGATTGGAGCCCTAATGCTGACAAAAAAGGTGACAAGGGAATGGAGGCCCTATATCTAAAAAGGTTAACTCATGGATTGGAGCCCTGATGTTGGCAAAAGGCAACTGGGGAATGGAGGCCCTATGTCTAATAAGGCTCAACTCTGGGATTGGAGCCCTAATGTTGGCAAAAGTGCAATTAGGGAATGGAGGCCCTATGTCTAGAAAGGCATAACTCTAGGATTGGAGCCCTAATGCTAGCACAAAGGCGTCAAGGGAATGGAGGCCCTATGTATAAAAGCTCAACTCAGGGATTTGGGCCCTAATGTTGCCAAAACGCGACTAGGAAATGGAGGCCCTATGTCTAAAAAGGCACAACTCTGGGATTGGGGCCCTAATATTTGCAAAAGGCGACTAGGGAATGGAGGCCCTATGTCTAAAAGGCACAACTCAACGATTGGAGCCCTAGTGTTGGCAAAAGGCGACTAGGGAATGGAGGCCCTACGTCTAAAAGGCTCAACTCCGGGATTAGAGCCCTAATGTTGGCAAAAGGCGACTAGGGAATGGAGGACATATGTCTAAAAAAAGTCAAATTAGGGATTGGAGCCCTAATGTTGGCAATAATCAACTTGGGAATGGAGGCCCTATGTCTAACAAGGCACAACTGAGGGATTGGAGCCCTAACGCTAGCAAAAGGCGACTAGGGAATGGAGGCCCTATGTCTAAAAAGGCACAACACAGAGATTGGAACATTAATTTTGGCAAAAAAACGACAAGAAAATGGAGGCCCTATGTCTAAAAAAAGTCAACTCTGGGATTGGAGCCATAATGTTGGCAATATACGACTAGGAAATGGAGGCCCTATGTCGAAAAAGGCTCAACTTAGGGATTGGGGCCCTAATGTTTGCAAAATGCGACTAGAGAATGGAGGCCCTATGTCTAAAAAGCTCAACTCAGGGATTTGAGCCCTAATGCTAGCAAAAAGCCGACAAGCGATTGGAGGCCCTACGTCTAAAAAGGTCAACTCAGGGATTTGAGCCCTAATGTTGCCAAAAGGCGACTAGAGAATCGATGCCCTGTGTCAAAAAAAGCACAACTCGGGGATTGAAGCCCTAATGTTGGCAAAAGGCGACTAGGGAATGGAGGCCCTATGTCTAAATGGCACAACTCAAGAATTGGAGCCCTAATGTTGGCAAAAGGCGACTAGGGAATGGAGACCCTATTTCTAAAAGGCTCAACTCAAGGATTGGAGCCCTAATATTCGCATAAGGCGACTAGGTAATAGTGGCCCTATTTCTAAAAAGGCTCAACTCAGGGATTTAAGCCCATATTGGCAATAGAGGACTAAAGAATCGAGGCCCTATGTCCAAAAAGACACATCTCAGGGATTGGATCCCTAACGCTAGCAAAAGACGACTTGGGAATGGAGGCCCTATGTCTAAAATGGCACAACTCAGTGTTTGGAGCACTAATGCTGGCAAAAAGGTGAAAAGGGAATGGAGGCCCTAAGTGTAAAAAACTCAACTCATGGATTGGATCCCTAATGTTGGCAAAAGGAAACTAGGGAAAGGAGGCCCTATATCTAAAAAGGCTCAACTCAGGGATTGGGACCCTAATGTTGGCAAAATGCAACTAGGGAATGGAGACCCTATGTCTCAAAAGCCTCAACTCAAGGATTGCAGCCCTAATGTTTGGAAAAGGCGAATAGGGAATGGAGGCCCTATGTCTAAAAAGGTACAACTCAGGGATTCGAGCCTTAATGTTTGCAAAAAAGATGACAAGGTAATGGAGGCCCTATGTCTCAAAAGCTCAACTCAGGGATTAGACCCCTAATGTTGGCAAAAGGCGACTAGGGAATGGAGGCCCTACATTTAAAAATGCACAACTCAGGTATTGAAGCCCTTATATGGGCAAAAGGCGACTAGGGCATGTAGACGCTATGTCTAAAATGGGTCAACTCAGGGATTAGACCCCTAATGTTGGCAAAAGGCGACTAGGGAATGGAGGCCCTATATCTAAAAAAGCATAACTCATGGATTGGAGCCCTAACGCTAGCAAAAGGCGACTAGGGAATGCAGGCCCTATGTCTAAAAAAACTCAACTCATGGATTGGAGCCCTAATGTTGGAAAAAGGCAACTAGGGAATGGAGTCCCTATGTCTAAAAAGGCTCAACTCAGGTATTGGAGCCCTAATGTTGGCAAAAGACGACTAGGGAGTGGAGGCCCTATGTCTAAAAAAGCGCAAAACAAGGATTGAAACCCCAATGTTGGCAAAAAAGCGACGAGGGAATGAAGGCCCTATGTCTCAAAAAAGTCAACTCAGGGATTGGAGACCTAATGTTGGCAAAAGGCGACTAGGTAATGGAGGCCCTATGTCGAAAAAGGCTTAACTCAGGGACTGGAGCCCTAATATTGGCAAAATGAGACTAGGGAGTGGAGGCCCTATGTCTAAAAAGCTCAACTCAGGGATTGGAGCACTAATGTTGGCAAAAAGGCGACTTGGGATTGGTGTCCCTATGTCTAAAAATAGTCAACTCACAGATTGGAGCCCTAATGCTGGCAAAAAGGTGCAAGAGAATGAAGGATCTATGTGTAAAAAACTCAACTCATGGATTGGAGCCCTAATGTTGGCGAAAGGCAACTGGGGAATGGAGGCCCTATGTATAAAAAGGCTCCACTTAGGGATTAGTGCCCTAATGTTGGCAAAAGAGCGACTAGGAAATGGAGTCCCTATGTCTAAAAATAGTCAACTCAGGGATTAGAGCCTTAATGTTGGCAAAAGACGACCTAGGGAATAGAGGCCCAATGTCGAAAAAGGCTCAACTCAGGGATTGGGGCTCGAATGTTGGCAAAATGCAACTAGGGAATGGAGGCCCTAAGTCTCAAAAGCCCAACTCAGGGATTTGAGCCCTAATGTTGGCAAAAGGCGACTAGAGAATAGAGGCCCTATGTCGAAAAAGGCTCAACTCAGGGATTGGGGCCATAATGTTGGCAAAATGCGACTAGGTAATGGAGACCCTATTTCTATAAAGCCTCAACTCAGGGATTGGAGCCCTAATATTGGCAAAAGACGACTAGGGAATGGAGGCCCTATGTCTAAAAAGGCGCAACTCAGGGATTGGAACCCTAATTTTGGCAAAAGTCGATTAGCGAATGGAGGGCCTATGTCTAAAAAAAGTCAACTCGGGGATTGGAGCCCTAATGTTGGCAGAATGCGAATAGGGAATGGAGGCCCTATGTCTAAAAATCTCAACTCATGGATTGGAGCCTTAATGTTGGCAAATGGAAACTGGGGAATGAAGGCCCTATGTCTAAAAAGGCACCACTCAGGGATTGGAGCCCTAATGTTGGCAAAAGGCGACTAGGGAATGGAGGCCCTATGTCTCAAAATGCACAACTCAGGGATTAGAGCCCTTATGTGGGCAGAAGGCGACTAGGGCATGTAGACGTTATGTCTAAAAAGGGTCAACTCAGGGATTGCAGCCCTAAAGTCGGCAAAAGGCGACTAGGGAATGGAGGCCCGATGTCTATAAAGGCACAACTCGGGAATCGGAGCCCTAACGCTAGCAAAAGGCGATTAGGGAATGGAGGCCCTTTGTCTAAAATGGCACAACTTAGGGATTGGAGCCCTAATGCTGACAAAAAAGATGACAAGGGAATGAAGGCCCTATGTCTAAAAAGGTTAACTCATGGATTGGAGCCCTGATGTTGGCAAAAGGCAACTGGGGAATGGAGGCCCTATCTCTAATAAGGCTCAACTCTGGGATTGGAGCCCTAATGTTGGCAAAAGTGCAATTAGGGAATGGAGGCCCTATGTCTAGAAAGGCACAACTCTAGTATTGGAGCCCTAATGCTAGCACAAAGGCGTCAAAGGAATGGAGGCCCTATGTATAAAAGCTCAACTCAGAGATTTGGGCCCTAATGTTGCCAAAACGCGACTAGGAAATGGAGGCCCTATGTCTAAAAAGGCACAACTCTTGGATTGGAGCCCTAATGTTGGCAAAAGGCGACTACAGAATGGAGGCCCTATGTCTAAAAGGCACAACTCAACGATTGGAGCCCTAGTGTTGGCAAAAGGCGACTAGGGAATGGAGGCCATATGTCTAAAAAAAGTCAAATCAGGGATTGGAGCCCTAATGTTGGCAATAATCAACTTGGGAATGGAGGCCCTATGTCTAAGAAGGCACAACTGAGGGATTGGAGCCCTAACGCTAGCAAAAGGCGACTAGGGAATGGAGGCCCTATGTCTAAAAAGGCACCACTCAGGGATTGGAGCCCTAATGTTGGCAAAAGGCGACTAGGGAATGGAGGCCCTATGTCTAAAAAAGCATAACTCAGGGATTGGAGCCCTAACGCTAGCAAAAGGCGACTAGGGAATGGAGGCCCTATGTCTAAAAAAGCATAACTCAGGGATTGGAGCCCTAACGCTAGCAAAAGGCGACTAGGGAATGGAGGCCCTATGTCTAAAAAAGCATAACTCAGGGATTGGAGCCCTAACGCTAGCAAAAGGCGACTAGGGAATGGAGGCCCTATGTCTAAAAAAGCATAACTCAGGGATTGGAGCCCTAACGCTAGCAAAAGGCGACTAGGGAATGGAGGCCCTATGTCTAAAAAAGCATAACTCAGGGATTGGAGCCCTAACGCTAGCAAAAGGCGACTAGGGAATGGAGGCCCTATGTCTAAAAAAGCATAACTCAGGGATTGGAGCCCTAACGCTAGCAAAAGGCGACTAGGGAATGGAGGCCCTATGTCTAAAAAAGCATAACTCAGGGATTGGAGCCCTAACGCTAGCAAAAGGCGACTAGGGAATGGAGGCCCTATGTCTAAAAAAGCATAACTCAGGGATTGGAGCCCTAACGCTAGCAAAAGGCGACTAGGGAATGGAGGCCCTATGTCTAAAAAAGCATAACTCAGGGATTGGAGCCCTAACGCTAGCAAAAGGCGACTAGGGAATGGAGGCCCTATGTCTAAAAAAGCATAACTCAGGGATTGGAGCCCTAACGCTAGCAAAAGGCGACTAGGGAATGGAGGCCCTATGTCTAAAAAAGCATAACTCAGGGATTGGAGCCCTAACGCTAGCAAAAGGCGACTAGGGAATGGAGGCCCTATGTCTAAAAAAGCATAACTCAGGGATTGGAGCCCTAACGCTAGCAAAAGGCGACTAGGGAATGGAGGCCCTATGTCTAAAAAAGCATAACTCAGGGATTGGAGCCCTAACGCTAGCAAAAGGCGACTAGGGAATGGAGGCCCTATGTCTAAAAAAGCATAACTCAGGGATTGGAGCCCTAACGCTAGCAAAAGGCGACTAGGGAATGGAGGCCCTATGTCTAAAAAAGCATAACTCAGGGATTGGAGCCCTAACGCTAGCAAAAGGCGACTAGGGAATGGAGGCCCTATGTCTAAAAAAGCATAACTCAGGGATTGGAGCCCTAACGCTAGCAAAAGGCGACTAGGGAATGGAGGCCCTATGTCTAAAAAAGCATAACTCAGGGATTGGAGCCCTAACGCTAGCAAAAGGCGACTAGGGAATGGAGGCCCTATGTCTAAAAGGCCTCAACTCAGGGATTGGAGCACTAATGTTGGCAAAAAGGCGACTTGGGATTGGTGTCCCTATGTCTAAAAATAGTCAACTCAGGGATTGGAGCCCTAATGTTGGCAAAATGCGACTAGGGAATGGAGGCCCTATGTCTAAAAGGCCTCAACTCAGGGATTGGAGCACTAATGTTGGCAAAAAGGCGACTTGGGATTGGTGTCCCTATGTCTAAAAATAGTCAACTCAGGGATTGGAGCCCTAATGATGGAAAAAGGCGACTAGGGAATGGAGGCCCTATGCCAAAAAAGGATCAACTCAGGGATTGGGCCCTATGTCGAAAAAGGCTCAACTCAGGGATTGGGGCCATAATGTTGGCAAAATGCAACTAGGTAATGGAGACCCTATGTCTAAAAAGCCTCAACTTAGGGATTGGAGCCCTAATATTGGCAAAAGACGACTAGGGAATGGAGGCCCTATGTCTAAAAAGGCGCAACTCAGGGATTGGAACCCTAATTTTGGCAAAAAGTCGATTAGCGAATGGAGGGCCTATGTCTAAAAAAAGTCAACTCGGGGATTGGAGCCCTAATGTTGGCAGAATACGAATAGGGAATGGAGGCCCAATGTTGAAAAAGGCTCAACTCAGGGATTGGGGCCCTAATGTTAGCAAAATGCAACTAGGTAGTAGAGGCCCTATGTCTAAAAATATCAACTCTTGGATTGGAGCCTTAATGTTGGCAAATGGAAACTGGGGAATGGAGGCCCTATGTCTAAAAAGGCTCCACTCAGGGGTTAGAGCCCTAATGTTGGCAAAAGGGCGATTATGAAATGGAGTCCCTATGTCTAAAAATGGTCAACTCAGGGATTGGAGTCCTAATATTGGCAAAAGGCGACTAGGGAATGGAGGCCCTATGTCGAAAAAGGCTCAACTCAGGGATTGGGGCCCTAATGTTGGCAAAATACGACTAGGAAATGGAGGCCCCAAGTCTAAAAAGCACAAACCAGGGATTGGAGCCCTAATTTGGCAAAAGGCGGCCAGGGAATGGAGGCCCTATACCTAAAAGGCTCAACTCAGAGATTGGAGCCCTAATACTGGCTAAAAAGTGACAAGGGAATGGAGGCCCTATACCTAAAAGGCTCAACTCAGGGATTGGGCCCTATGTCGAAAAAGGCTCAACTCAGGGATTGGGCCCTATGTCGAAAAAGGCTCAACTCAGGGATTGGGCCCTATGTCGAAAAAGGCTCAACTCAGGGATTGGGCCCTATGTCGAAAAAGGCTCAACTCAGGGATTGGGCCCTATGTCGAAAAAGGCTCAACTCAGGGATTGGGCCCTATGTCGAAAAAGGCTCAACTCAGGGATTGGGCCCTATGTCGAAAAAGGCTCAACTCAGGGATTGGGCCCTATGTCGAAAAAGGCTCAACTCAGGGATTGGGCCCTATGTCGAAAAAGGCTCAACTCAGGGATTGGGCCCTATGTCGAAAAAGGCTCAACTCAGGGATTGGGCCCTATGTCGAAAAAGGCTCAACTCAGGGATTGGGCCCTATGTCGAAAAAGGCTCAACTCAGGGATTGGGCCCTATGTCGAAAAAGGCTCAACTCAGGGATTGGGCCCTATGTCGAAAAAGGCTCAACTCAGATATTTGAGCCCTAATGTTGGAAAAAGACGACTAGAGAATTGAGGCCCTATGTCTAAAAAGGCACAACTCACGAATTGGAGCCCTAAAACTAGCAAAAGGGGACTTTGAATGGAGGCCATAGGTCTAAAATGGCACAACTCATGGATTGGAGCCCTAATACTGGCAAAAAAGTGACAAGGGAATGGAGGCCCTATGTCTAAAAAACTCAATTCATGGATTGGAGCCCTAATGTGGGCGAAAGGCAACTAGGGAATGGAGGCCCTTTGTCTAAAAAGGCTCAACTCAGGGATTGGAGCCCTAATGTTGGCAAAAGACGAGTAGGGAATGGAGGCACTATGTCTAAAAAGGCGCAACTCAGGGATTAGAACCCTAATTTTGGCAAAAAGGTGACTAACGAAAGGAGGCCCTATGTCTAAAAAAAGTCAAATCAGGGATTGGAGCCTTAATGTTGGCAGAATGCGAATAGGGAATGGAGGCCCTATGTCGAAAAAGGCTCAACTCAGGGATTGGGGCCCTAATGTTAGCAAAATGCGACTAGGGAATGGAGGCCCTATGTCTAAAAAGCTCAACTCATGGATTGGAGCCCTAATGTTGGCAAAAGGCAACTGGGGAATGGAGGCCCTATGTCTAAAGAGGCTCCACTCAGGGATTAGAGCCCTAATGTTAGCAAAAATAGCGACTAGGAAATGGAGTCCCTATGTCTAAAAATAGTCAACTCAGGGATTGGAGCCTTAATGTTGGCAAAAGACGATTAGGGAATGGAGGCCCAATGTCGAAAAAGGCTCAACTCAGGGATTGGGGCTCTAATGTTGGCAAAATGCAACAAGAGAATGGAGGCCCTAAGTCTAAAAAGCTCAACTAAGGGATTGGAGCCCTAATGTTGGCAAAATAAGACTAGGGAATAGAGGCCCTATGTCGAAAAAGGCTCAGCTCAGGGATTGGGGCCATAATGTTGGCAAAATGCGACTAGGTAATGGAGACCCTATGTCTAAAAAGCCTCAACTTAGGGATTGGAGCCCCAATGTTGGCAAAAGACGACTAGGGAATGGAGGCCCTTTGTCTAAAAAGGCGCAACTTAGGGATTGGAACTCAAATTTTGGCAAAAAGGCGATTAGCGAATGGAGGGCCTATGTCTAAAAAAAGTCAACTCGGGAATTGGAGCCCTAATGTTGGTAAAATGCGAATACGGAATGGAGGCCCGATGTCGAAAAAGGCTCAACTCAGGGATTGGGGCCCTAATATTAGCAAAATGCAACTAGGTAATAGAGGCCCTGTGTCTAAAAATCTCAACTCATGGATTGGAGCCCTAATGTTGGCAAATGGCAACTGGGGAATGGAGGCCCTATGTCTAAAAAGGCTCCACTCAGGGATTAGAGCCCTAATGTAGGCAAAAGGGTGATTAGGAAATGGAGTCCCTATGTCTAAAAATGGTAAACTCAGGGATTGGAGCCCTAATATTGGCAAAAGGCGACTAGGGAATGGAGGCCCTATGTCGAAAAAGGCTCCACTCAGGGATTAGGGCCCTAATGTTGGCAAAATGCGACTAGGAAATGGAGGCCCTATGTCTAAAAAGCTCAAACCAGGGATTGGAGCCCTAATGTTGGCAAAAGGCGACTACGGAATAGAGGCCCTATGTCGAAAAAGGCTTAACTCAGGGATTGGGGCCCTAATGTTGGCAAAATGTGACTAGGCAATGGAGACCCTATGTCTAAAAATCTCAACTCATGGATTGGAGCCCTAATATTGGCAAATGGCAACTGGGGAATGGAGGCCCGATGTCTAAAAAGGCTCCACTCAGGGATTAGAGCCCTAATATTGCCAAAAGACGATAAGGTAATTGAGGCCATATGTCTAAAAAGCTCAACTCAGAGATTGGAGCCATAATGTCGGCAAACGGCAACTAGGGAATGGAGGCCCTATGTCTAAAAAGGCACAACTCATGGATTGGAGCCATAACGCTAGCAAAAGGCAACTATGGAATGGAGGCCCTATGTCTAAAATGGCACAACTCAGGGATTGGAGCCCTAATGCTGGCAAAAAGGTGACAAGGGAATGGAGGCCCTATGTCTAAAAAACTCAACTCATGGATTGGAGCCCTAATGTTGGCAAAAGCCAACAAGGAAATGGAGGCCCTATTTCTAAAAAGGCTCAACTCAGGGATTGGAGCCCTAATGGTTGCAAAAGACTACTAGGGAGTGGAGGCCATGTGTCTAAAAAGGCGCAACTCAGGGATTGGAACCCTAATGTTGGAATAAAGTTGACTAGGGAATGGAGGCCCTATGTCTAGAAAAAGTCAACTCAGGGATTGGCGCCCTAATATTGGCAAAAGGCGACTAGAGAATAGAGGCCCTATGTTGAAAAAGGCTCAACTCAGGGATTGAGGCCCTAATGTTGGCAAAATGCGACTAGGGAATGGAGGCCCTGTGTCTAAAAAGGTTAACTCATGGATTGGAGCCCTAATGTTGGCAAAAGGCAACTGGGGAATGGAGGCCCTATGTCTAAAAAGGCTCAACTCAGGGATTGGAGCCCTAATGTTGGAAAAAAAGGGACTAGGGAATGGAGGCCCTATGTCTAGAAAGGCACAACTCTAGGATTGGAGCCCTAATGCTAGCACAAAGGCTTCAAGGGAAAGGAGGCCATATGTATAAAAAGCTCAACTCAAGGATTTGGGCCCTAATGATACCAAAACGCGACTAGGGAATGGAGGCCCTATGTCTAAAAAGGCACAACGCAGGGATTGGAGCCTTAATGTTGGCAAAAGGAGACTAGGGAATGAAGGCCCTTTGTCTAAAAAGGCTCAACTCAAGGATTGGAACCCTAATGTTGGCAAAAGGTGACTAGGGAATAGAGGCCCTACGTCTAAAAGGCTCAACTCCGGGATTAGAGCCCTAATGTTGGCAAAAGGCGACTAGGGAGTGGAGGCCCTATGTCTCAAAAAGTCAACTTATGGATTGGAGCCCTAATATTAGCAATAGTCAACTTGGGAATGGAGGCCCTATGTCTAAAAAGGCACAACTGAGGGATTGGATCCCTAACGCTAGCAAAAGGCGACAAGTGAATGGAGGTCCTATATCTAAAAAGGCGCAACTCAGGGATTGGGACCCTAATTTTGGCAAAAAAATGACAAGGAAATGGAGGCCCTATGTCTAAAAAAAGTCAACTCAGGGATTGGAGCCCTAATGTTGGCAATATGTGACTAGGAAATGGAGGCCCTATTTCGAAAAAGGCTCAACTCAGGGATTGGGGCCCTAATGTTTGCAAAATGCGACTAGAGTATGGAGGCCGTATGTCTAAAAAGCTCAACTCAGGGATTGGAGCCCTAATGCTAGCAAAAAGGCAACAAGGGAATAGAGGCCCTACGTCTAAAAAGGTCAACTCAGGGATTTGAGCCCCAATGTTGCCAAAAGGCGACTAGAGAATCGAGGCTCGATGTCTAAAAAGGCACAACTCAGGGATTGAAGCCCTAATGTTGGCAAAAGGTGACTAGGGAATGGAGGCCATATGTCTAAAAGGCACAACTCAAGAATTGGAGCAATAATGTTGGCCAAAGGCGACTAGGGAATGGAGGCCCTATGTCTAAAAGGCTCAACTTAGGGATTGGAGACCTAATGTTCGCAAAAGGAGACTTGGGAATGGTGGCCCTATTTCTAAAAAGGCTCAACTCAGGGATTTGAGCCCTAATTTTGGCAATAGATGACTAAATAATCGAGGCCCTATGTCTAAAAAGACACAACTCAGGGATTGGATCCCTAACGCTAGCAAAAGGCGACTTGGGAATGGTGGCCCTATGTCTAAAATGGCACAACTCAGGAATTGGAGCCCTAATGCTGGAAAAAAGGTGCAAGAGAATGAAGGCCCTATGTGTAAAAAACTCAACTCATGGATTGGAGCCCTAACATTGGCAAAAGGCAACTAGGGAATGGAGGCCCTATGTCTAAAAAGGCTCAACCCAAAGATTGGAGCCCTAATGTTGGAAAAAGACGACTAGGGAATGGAGGCCCTATGTCTAAAAAGGAACAACTAAGAGATTGGAACCCTAATATAGGCAAAAAGGCGACTAGGGAATGGAGGTCCTATGTCTAAAAAAAGTCAACTAAGGGATTGGAGCCCTAATGTTGGCAAAATGCCAATAGGGAATGGAGGCCCTATGTCGAAAAAGGCTCAACCCAGTGATTAGAGCCATTATGTGGGCAAAAGGCGACTAGGGCATGTAGACCCTATGTCTAAAAAGGGTCAACTCAGGGATTGGAGCCATAATGTCGGTAAAAGGCGACTAGGGAATGGAAGCCCTATGTCTAAAAAGGCACAACTCAGGGATTGGAGCCATAACGCTATCAAAAGGCGACTATGGAATGGAGGCCCTATGTCTAAAATGGCACAACTCAGGGATTGGAGCCCTAATGCTGGCAAAAAGGTGACAAGGGAATGGAGGCCCTATGTCTAAAAAAACTCAACTCATGGATTGGAGTCGTAATGTTGGCAAAAGTCAACTAGGAAATTGAGGCCCTATGTCTAAAAAGGCTCAACTCAGGGATTGGAGCCCTAATGGTTGCAAAAGACTACTGGGGAGTGGAGGCCCTATGTTGGAATAAAGTTGACAAGGGAATGGAGGCCTTATGTCTAGAAAAAGTCAACTCATGGATTGGTGCCCTAATATTGGCAAAAGGCGACTAGGGAATAGAGGCCCTATGTTGAAAAAGGCTCAATTAGGGATTGAGGCCCTAATGTTGGCAAAATGCGACTAGGGAATGGAGTCCCTATGTCTAAAAGGTTTAACTCATGGATTGGAGCCCTAATGTTGGCAAAAGGCAACTGGGGAATGGAGGTCCTATGTCTAAAAAGGCTCAACTCAGGGATTGGAGCCCTAATGTTGGCAAAAAAGCGACTAGGGAATGAAGGCTCTATGTCTAGAAAGGCATAACTATAGGATTGGAGCCCTAATGCTAGCACAAAGGCTTCAAGGGAATGGAGGCCCTATGTATAAAAATCTCAACTCAAGGATTTGGGCCCTAATGATACCAAAACGCGACTAGGGAATGGAGGCCCTATGTCTAAAAAGGCACAACTCTGGGATTGGAGCCTTAATGTTTGCAAAAGCCGACTAGGGAATGGAGGCCCTTTGTCTAAAAAGTCTCAACTCAGGGATTTGATCCCTAATGTTGGCAAAAGACGACTAGGAAGTGGAGGCCCTATGTCTAAAAAGGCGCAACTCAAGTATTGAAACCCTAATGTTGGCAAAAAAACAACTAGGGAATAAAGACCCTATGTGCAGAAAAAGTCAACTCTGGGATTGGAGCCCCAATGTTGCCAAAAGGCGACTAGAGAATGGAGGCCCGATGTCTAAAAATGCACAACTCAGGGATTGGAGCCCTGTTGTTGGCAAAATGCGACTAGGGAATGGAGGCCATATGTCTAAAAAGCTCAAAACAGGGATTGAAGCCTTAATGCTAGCAAAAAGGCGACAATGGAATGGAGGCCCTATGTCTAAAAAGGTCAACTCAGGGATTTGGGCCCTAATGTTACCAAAACGCAACTATGGAATGGAGGCCCTATGTCTAGAAAGGCACAACTCTGGGATTGGAGACTTAATATTGGCAAAAGTCGACTAGGGAATGGAGGAACTTTGTCTAAAAGGCACAACGCAAGGATTGGAACCCTAATGTTGGCAAAAGGCCACTAGGGAATGGAGGCTTTATGTCTAAAAGGCTCAACTCCGGGATTAGAGCGCTAATGTTGGCAAAAGGCGACTAGGGAGTGGAGGCCCTATGTCTAAAAAAAGTCAACTCAGGTATTGGAGCCCTAATATTGGCAATAGTCAACTTGGGAATGGAGGCCCTATGTCTAAAAAGGCACAACTGAGGGATTGGAGCCCTAGCGCTAGCAAAAGGCGACTAGTGAATGGAGGCCCTATGTCTAAAAAGGCGCAACTCAGGGACTGGAACATTAATTTTGGCAAAAATGCGACAAGGAAATGCAGGCCCTATGTCTAAAAAAAGTCAACTCGGGGATTGAAGCCCTAATGTTGGCAATATGTGACTAGGAAATGGAGGCCCTATTTCGAAAAAGGCTCAACTCAGGGATTGGGGCCCTAATGTTTGCAAAATACGACTAGAGTATGGAGGCCCTATGTCTAAAAAGCTCAACTTAGGGATTAGAGCCCTAATGCTAGCAAAAAGGCGACTTGGGAATGGAGGCCCTACGTCTAAAATGGCACAACTCAGGAATTGGAGCCCTAATGCTGGCAAAAAGGTGCAAGAGAATGAAGGCCATATGTGTAAAAAACTCAACTCATGGATTGGAGCCCTAATGTTGGCAAAAGGCAACTAGGGAATGGAGGTCCTATGTCTAAAAAAAGTCAACTAAGGGATTGGAGCCCTATTGTTGGCAAAATGCGAATAGGGAATGGAGGACCTATGTCGAAAAAGGCTCAACCCAGGGATTGAGGCCCTAATGTTGGAAAAATGCGACTAGGGAAAGGACGCCCTATGTCTAAAACCTCAACTCAGGGATGAGAGCCCTAATGTTGGAAAAAACGCGACTAGGGAATGGATTCCCTATGTCTAAAAATAGTCAACTCAGGGATTGGAGCCCTATTGTTGGCAAAAGACGACTAGGGAATGGAGGACCTATGTCGAAAAAGGCTTAACTCAGGGATTGGGGCCCTAATATTGGGAAAATGCGACTAGGGAATGAAGGACCTAAGTCTAAAAAGCTCAACTTAGGGATTGGAGCCCTAATGTTGGCAAGAGGCGAGTAGGGAATGGAGGCCCTGTGTCGAAAAAGGCTCAACTCAGGGATTGGGACCCTAATGTTGGCAAAATGCAACTAGGGAATGGAGACCCTATGTCTAAAAAGCCTCAACTCAAGGATTGGAGCCCTAATGTTTGGAAAAGGCAAATACGGAATGGAGGCCCTATGTCTAAAAAGGTACAACTCATGGATTAGAGCCCTAATGTTGGCAAAAAGACAACAAGGTAATGGAGGCCCTATGTCTAAAAAGCTTAACTTAGAGATTGGAGCCCGAATGTTGGCAAAAGGCGACTAGGGAATGGAGGCCTATGTCTAAAAAATGTCAACTCAGGGATTGGAGCCCTAATATTGGCAATAGTCAACTTGGGAATGGAGGCCCTATGTCTAAAAAGGCACAACTGAGGGATTGGAGCCCTAACGCTAGCAAAAGGCGACTAGTGAATGGAGGCCCTATGCCTAAAAAGGCGCAAATCAGAGATTGGAACCCTAATTTTGGCAAAAAAGCGATAAGGAAATGGAGACCCTATGTCTAAAAAAAGTCAACTCAGGGATTGGAGCCCTAATGTTGGCAATATGCGACTAGGAAATGGAGGCCCTATTTCAAAAAAGGCTCAACTCAGGGATTGGGTCCCTAATGTTTGCAAAATGCTACTAGAGAATGGAGGCCCTATGTCTAGAAAGCTCAACTCAGGGATTGGAGCCCTAATGTTCGCAAAAGGCGACTAGGGAATGGTGGCCCTATTTCTAAAAAGGCT
>MU741303.1:11726-35248 GCA_026770625.1 Nicotiana glauca
ATCGGCCACCACATTGGCCTTACCCGGGTGGTATAAGATAGTAAATCATAATCTTTCAACAACTCTAACCACCTTCGCTTCCTCACATTCAACTCCTTCTCCTTGAACAGGTACTGAAGGCTCTTGTGATCCGTGTACACCTCACACGTCACGCCATATAGATAATGCCTCCAAATCTTCAAAGCATGAACAACAACTGCCAACTCTAGATCATGAACCAGAAAATTCTTCTCGTGGATCTTCAACTGCCTCGAAGCATAGACAATGACTTTGCCTCCCTGCATCAACACTGCACCAAGCCCAACACGGGAAGCATCATAATAGACTGTGTAAGGCCCTGAACCCGTGGGCAAAACCAATACCGGTGCCATAGTCAAAGCTGTCTTGAGCTTCTGAAAGCTCGCCTTACACTCATCTGACCACTGAATTGGGCACCCTTCTGGGTCAATCTGGTCATCGGGGCTGCAATAGACGAAAATCCCTCTATGAACCGACGGTAATAACCTGCTAACCCCAAGAAACTCCGAATCTCGGTCACTGAAGCTGGTCGAGGCCAATTCTTGACTGCCTCAATCTTCTTCGGGTCCACCTGAATACCCTCTGCTGATACAATATGACCCAGAAATGCAACCGAGCTCAACCAGAACTCACACTCTGAAAACTTAACATATAACTGACTATCATTCAGAGTCTGAAGAACCACTCTGAGGTGCTGCTCGTGCTCTTCCTGGCTGTGGGAGTACACCAGGATATCATCAATAAAGACTATTACGAATAAGTCTAGATATGGCCTGAACACTCGGTTTATCAACTCCATAAACGTTGCTGGGCCATTGGTCAACCCAAATGACATGACTAAAAACTCGTAGTACCCATACCGAGTGCGGAATGCTGTCTTAGGGACATCAAACGCCCTAATCCTCAGCTGATGGTAGCCAGATCTCAAGTCTATTTTTGAAAATACCTTTGCTCCCTGAAGCTGGTCAAACAAATCATCAATTATTGGCAGTGGATACTTGTTCTTTATCGTCACTTTGTTCAATTACCGGTAATCAATACACATCTGCATCGATCCATCCTTCTTCTTCACAAATAATATCGGCGCACCCCAAGGAGAAACACTAGGCCTGATAAAACCCTTCTCTAGTAAATCCTGCAACTGGTCCTTTAACTCCTTCAACTCTGGCGGGGCCATGCGATACGGCAGAATAGAAATGGGCTGCGTGCCTGGAGCCAGATCAATACAGAAATCAATATCCCTGTCGGGCGGCATACCCGGCAGGTCTGAAGGGAAAACCTCGGGGAATTCCCGAACAATAGGAACAGAGTCAATAGAAGAAACCTCTGCGCTGGAGTCGCGAACATACGCAGATAAGTTAAACACCCTTTCTCGACCATGCGTCGAGCCTTAACATAAGAAATAACACTGTGGGTGACATGACCTGGGGTCCCTTTCCACTCTAGTCGGGGCAATTCTGGCAAAGCCAAGGTCACGTTCTTGGCGTGACAATCTAAGATAGCATGATACGGGGAAAACCAATCCATCCCCAAAATAACGTTAAAATCCACCATATCTAAAAGCAGTAAATCAACACGGGTCTCAAGACCCTCAAACATAACCACACAGGAACGATGCACCCGGTTGACTACTATGGAGTTACCCACATGTGTAGATATATAAACAGGAATGTCCAAAGCATAACTAGACATAGCCAGGCAGGGTGCAAAATAGGACGACACATATGAATATGTAGACCCAAGGTCAAATAGCACTAACGCATCTCTATCACAAACCATAATAGTACCTGTAATAACGACATTTGACGACTCGACCTCTGGTTTGGCTGGCAAAGCATAAAACCAAGGCTCAGCCCCACTTCCCTGAACCATGTCTCTAGGACGATCGGCTACCTGCTGACCCCTACCTCTGGCGGTCCGGCCTCCTCCTCTACGGTCTCGACCTCTACCTCTATGATCCCTACCCCCGCCCCTGGCTGGCTTAGCAGCCTGTGGGTCACCCGGTGCCTGAATCATGGGGCGAGGACTCTGCTGCTGTGACTGTGTACCCCTTAATCTCGGGAAAGCTCTCCTGATGTGACCATACTCACCACACTCATAACATCCCTCCATACGATGAGACTGGCCCTGATGACCCGAATGACCTCCACGAAAGCTCTGAAGAGGTTGTGCACTGATGGGAGCTGGTAGTTCACTGAGTGACTGCTGATCGAAATACTGCCCACGAAAACCACGATTACCTGGGACACCCTGAGAAGTCTGGAGGGCTGACTGAAAGGGCCTAGAAAGCTAACCCCTATCATAAGAATCCCTACCTCCAGATGAGGCACCACTGAATCGACCTGAGTGACGTGATCTCTTGTCTGACCTAAGACCACTCCCCTGTGGCAGAAACATCTCGATCCTCCATCCACATTGGCTGCCTCCTGAAAGGTAATGTCACTACCCACCTCTCTGGCCATCTAAAGACGAATAGGCTGAATCAAACCATCAATGAATTTCCTCACCCTCTCCCTCTCATTGGCGAGTATGACGAGGGCATGGCAAGCTAGATCGATAAACTGGGTCTCATACTGGGTGACCGTCATAGACCCCTATTGGAGGCGCTCAAACTGCCTCCGGTAAGCATCCCTTTGAGTAACGGGAAGAAACTTCTCTAGAAACAACTCGGAAAACTGATCCCAAGTCAAAGGCGGCGACCTTGCTGGTCTTGCTAAACAGTAATCCCTCCACCAAGTCTTGGTGGATCAAGATAGATGAAAAGCCGTAAAATAAAATCCATTGGACTCCATAATGCCCATGTTTCGAAGAAACTCGTGGAAGCTATACAAGAAATCCTGGGGGTCATCAGAAGAAGCTCCGCTAAATGTAGCAGTAAAGAGCTTGGTGAACCTATCCAGCCTCTACAAAGCATCTGCGGACATAGCCGCTCCATCACTGACCTGTGCAACTACCCCCAGCTGAACTGGTGGAATCTGAGTCTTAGGAGCTACCTGCTCCGGAGTACATGCGGCAGGAGTCTGGGCCCCTCCCCAGCCTGGGAAGTGGCTGGTGCTACAGGGAGCAATCCTGCTCGGGTGAAATTCTCCATGAGGCCAACCAACCGGAGGCGTCCTGAAGAACTGGGGTAGCAATAAACCCCTCTGGGACCTGAGCTGGGTCCACCGTAACTATCTGGGCTGGGGCCGGAATCTCCTCGTCAAGGCCAACCTGAGGGTCCGCCACTAGTGTTGTTGCTGGTGGCTGGGCTCTGCCCTTGCCTCGGCCCCTAGCATGGCCATGTCCTCTGCCCCTAGCAGGAGTTGCCTGGGGCTCAGACTATTGATCGGTGGATGAGGAAGCGCGTGTTCTCGCCATCTGCGAAAGAATAAAGTAGAAATTCAATCAGCACTGAGAGACCAAATCGCACGACAAGAAAGAACAAATGAGAGATTTTTCCTAACTCAATAGAATCTGGGGAACAAGTACAGACGTCTCCGCACCTAACCCTCAGACTCTACTAAGTTTGTCCGTGAGTTGTGAGACCTATGTAACCTAGTGCTCTGATACCAACTTGTCACGACCCGAATTTCCCACCATTGGGATCGTGATGGAGCCTACTCGTGGTAGCTAGGCAAGCCAACTTATTTAACCTTTTCATTACTAGATAATGACTTTAACAGTTTACAGCATCAATATAAAATATGAAATTTAATAAGAATAATAGCGGAAGTCTAATTTACAATTACGAATCATAACGCGGAACAATCATTAATATCCTTTACCCAAGATTTGGTATCACAGTACTCACGAACTACTAAGAATGCAATAAATATAATGGTCTGAAAGAAATATATAAGTTGTCCGTCTAAGAAACAATGAGGCAACAGTCTAAAAGAGAACATAAAGAAGAGACGCCGGGCCTGCGGACGCCTGCAAGGCTACCTCGGTCTCGTGAAAATGAAAGCCTGCTCCCCCACTAATGATGTTGCTGCTCCTCAACACCTGGACCTGTGCAAAAATGCACAGAAGTGTAGCATCAGCACAACTGACCCCATGTGCTGGTAAGTGTCTAGCCTAACCCTGGTGAAGTAGTGACGAGGCTAGACTTGACACCACATAAACCTGTGCAGTTATAAATATACAGCAGAAATCGAATACAAGGAAATTAACAACATGGGAGGGGGAAACGTTCTATGGGGAGATACAATATTAATAGTAATCTCGAGTAACGAGCTAAACCAGCTTAGATTCACAATGAACAAGGAATCAATACTCAATACAAACACATGGTATCAACAACTATTGCGGCGTGCAACCCGCTCCACAAATACCACTGTTGCAGTGTGCAACTCGCTCCACAAATACCACTGTTGCGGCGTGCAACCCGACCCATATCATTGTTCATGTATCAGTGTTACGTCGCGCAACCTGACCCTCATATATCATTGTTGCGGATTGCAACCCGATCCTCAATATCATTGTTACGGCGCATAACCCGATCCTCAATGTCATTTAACAGTCTGACTTTCCAAACAACAGTCACAATTAAGGGACATAAAAATAAGCAAATATTTGACAAAATTCCGGCAAGGGAATAAGCAACAGCGCTTTCTTTTTCTTACTTTTCTTAACTTATAACCCACTCTACTATTTTGACCCAGCGCCCCAGAGAATCAAGTAATCATATCACTGTTCACATGTTATTCACAACATATAGGAATCCTCCAATAATCACAGAGTTCACAACCAAGTCATGATAATCACATTATAAGGACTCGCAGTCATGCTAGACACCAATGTATAGATACTCGTCACCATGCCGATACATCGTACTCGATCACATAGCAATTAACAAAAAGACTCAACTCATATTCCCTCAAGCTAGGGTTAAACCAAACACTTACCTCAAAGCCTTAAAATCCAGTTAATCCTCAACTATCACTTTACCTCGCGGTTCCACCTCCAATTCGCTCGAATCTAATCACAAATTATTCAATTACTTTAATAAACACTATATGAATCAATTTGAATGCATAAAAATGATTTTTCCAAGTTTTTTTCAAAAATTCCAAAAATGCCCCCGGGCCCACGTGGTCAAAACCCGATGTTTGGACCAAAAGCCAGTTACCCATTCTCCCACGAACTCAAATATGTAATTTGTTTTGAAATCGGACCTCAAATCGAGGTCCAACTTCCCAATTTATAAAAAACCTAAGTTCTACTCAAAAACTCCAATTTCACCCATAAAAATCCTTGATTTCAAGTGGAAAACATGTTTAATGATGTTAAAGATTGAAAGAATTGAGTAAAAATCAACTTACAAGTGATTTGGGATGAAGTTTGCTCTTGAAAAATTGCCTATGATATTTGGGTTTTGAAAGAATGGTGAAAAGTGGTGAAAATTCGACTAAGTATAAAATTTGCTGGGCCTCGGATGTGGTAATTATGAACTAGGGTTGCAATTGCGAACTAGGACCTGCTAACTTGGGAAATGCGAACAAAGCTTCGCATTTGCGAAGCCAGGGCAAAAATCTGGACCTTCGCATTTGTGATCCCTACCCCTTCGCATTTGCGAAGTTCTTCTTCGCATTTGCGATACCTGCCAGGCCTCCCTTTTTTCGCATTTTCGATCAGGTGGTCGCATTTGCGATTATCGCATTTGCGATCATTTTTTCGCAAATGCGAAGACACCATCAGTGAAAATACCAAATTTTTTTAAAAATGAGAAAATGCAACCCGATGCCTATCCAAAACTCACCCGAGCCCTCGGGGCTGCAAACCAAACATGTACACAACCTCAAAAATATCCTACGGACTTACTCGCACGATCAAATCACCAAAAATAACATCATATACATAGAATCAAGCCTGAAAACTCATGATTTTCTTCTAAACTTCATAAACTTTCAAACTTGGAACTTATAGTCCGAAATGCGTCAAACGACGTCCGATTTCGACCAAACTTCACAAAAAGCGCTTAACACATATATAAGACTTGTACCGGGCGTCAGAACCAAAATACGAGCTCGATACCACAGTCTTTTGATAAATTTTTATTTCCATTTTCCTTAATAATTTCAGAAAAATAATTTAACAGAAAAATTCTTTCCTCGGGCTCTAGACCTCGGAATTCGACTCCGAGCACATGCCCGAGTCCCATATTTTTCTACGGACCTTCCGGGACCGTCCAATCAAGAGTCCGGGTCCGTTTACCCAAAATATTGACCAAAGTCAACTTTAATCATATTAATATCAAAATTCTTCAAAGTTTTCACAGAATTCACATATTTCAACATAAAAGCTTTTCGACTACGCGCCCGGACTGCGCACGCAAATTGAGGCAAGTAAAAATGAGATTTTCAAGTCCTCGGAAGCACGGAATGAATGAGGGAACATGTGATGACCCCTTTGGATCGTCACAAAAATGGGTATAAGTTAAATGGGGACGACCAAATAGGGCGCCCCGTGCAATTTTTACATTTTAATCATGGGATCCTTACACAAATAGCATGCCATATTTATTGTTTACTTTTTCTAATCATATACATAGATTATACATTGATTATACATAATTATACATATACTAGTCTTAGGGTACCCACTTTCCGCGTATTTTTTTTATATCAATAAATGTACCATATTAAAAATTAAACAAAGTGTCTGAGACACAAACTGAGTTCATAAAATTGATAGATTGTATAATTTCACTTTAGTCAGTTCAATAAAAGAAGAAATCGTGCATCATAGAAGCCCTTAGAATTATATGGAACATCTTATAAAAATTGTTATTAGTTTTTTATCTAAGATCGAGAAAAAAAAGTAACACAAAAATACTTTTTGCAAATAATACAAATTTAAAAATATAATCTCTTGGTCCTTTAGAGATTTGGGCATGATAGATTAACCCTATGGCTCTTAAAAAAAAGATATATGTGACTAAAGTCTAAAAATGATTAATATTTTACAGCAAACAACTAAATATATTTAAAAAAAATACAGGGAATTCAATATGTGAGAATGTTTACAAAAACAATAAAGAAAAATAATTAATGACATATGATATGGAATATAATTTGTCTTCTACTGTTCTGTCTTTATTATTTGAAATTTACATTTTTACTGATTTTTGAATTTTAATATTACACAATACCTTATTTTACTCTATTTCTTATATATATATATCCTAGTAGTTTTTTTTATTTGGAAAATACTTTTACTTATACGATAGTTTTGAGAAACAATTGAATTACATTCTTTTGCTACTTAGATAATTTAATTATTTATTTTAACATTAAAGAAAATATTTTTTTCATTAATTAAAAGCTTAATATTAATTCATCTCATTTTAATATTTTGATATAATCATAATTTGGGATAATTTTGAAGACTTCCCTCTGAGATTCTCCTTATAACACAAACTTCAATTGCGGTTTGAGAATTACGCTCACCTTTCTTATTTTTTATTTTTATATAATGAAATAAAATTAAAATGATAAAATCTAATAACATCTATAATATTCAAATTTCCCTTTAATGGCATTAAATATTTTTAATATTAAATTTAGTAACACAAAATTCTTTACATGAGTACAAAATAAAAGTAGTTGCACTTTCAAAATGACAAATACATGGATTACAACTCTTTTATCTTATGCACAAAATGTTAGAACTCTGTATTCAAAAAATTAGTAAATGAACAAACGTTAGTTTAAAAAATGAAAGCAGAAAATTCCGAGCCCACAAGTTTCTTATGTTTCCTTAAGAAATTTAATCCACTTACAATGCCCAAAGTTGCGGATTAATTCCTCCCAGGATAGAATGGAATAACTATTCTGTGATAGCGGCACTTCAAATCATAGAATTTCGGTGAACTCAAATGGTGGAGTAAATCACACAAAATGCTTACGTTTTTGGTTTTGGAAAACAATGCAGAATGCAGAAGTTTGAGGGGAGTGATTTTAGATTTTTCGGTGGTGGAAATTGAGGCTAAGCCTCTCTATTTATAGCCAGTAAGGTTGAGTCTCAACAGGTTCAAAGGTGCATGTTCAATCATAAAGTGTCTCTTCAGTTATTGAATGGAACGTTTCGGCTGTTGGTCGCAAAATAATTTTGCGATCTCTCAATGTGCAAAAATGATTCCGCGATCCTCCAAAGCGAAAAATATTTAGAAAATAAAAATGTTAAATAATGGAAAAGAAAATAAATTTGGTCCAAAAAATTATCAATCAATCATATCAATTAACCAAATCCAAATCCGAATCTGAAGCCGAAGCAGAAGTCTAAGCTGAACGAGCGGCGACGACGACGACGGCGCGAGGCACCACTTTTTCTTAACTCTTTAAGAGCTAGAAATTAGCTTATATATATATACATAAAGATTTTATTTTCTTCTTCCAATGAGGGATAAAGTGCATTAGTAAAGTGAACTAATTCAAAATTTTACTTTCCTCCATTTATTTTTCCACTATTTTCCATTCACGCCTCTTTTGTTATTAATAACAAAACCCAACAATCCCTCACATGAATGGGAAATGGCTATCCGAAACAAATATGCATAAAAAACTACGTGTGATTCGCAAGTAAGGATTAATCGCATATGAATACGTAGGTTTCCCTTTGAACTTTCCGTAGTGAACATATTTCGGATATACTCGATCAAGAGGTAGATTTGATATCTTTGAACCGTCGAAATTTGGTGTATACCTAGACATTCATATGTCACACAATCAACTATTAACCATCTTTGGTTCTTATTGTTGTGTTCGTTTCAGCCATGAACACCGTCTGATTTCATAAGTGCGAAGAGAACTGGCCTTACAACATTCTCCTTGAAGTGGCTTACACTTCACACTTATATAGGTGATTCCTAAACGTGTTATCCCATAGATACACTATTTGTTATACCCCGCATCAAACTTAGAAACCATTAAAAAGTCCTAATGCTTTATCTTTTGTACTGAACATTGTATACATTTTGAGAGTGGACCAAAATTTTATTTCACAATGTTGAATCATCACTAATGACTTTGTTTGATCTCCTTGAACCTAAATCTTGGGATCTCCATTCTTCTAGGTAGAGTTACCGCCATAGTGACATGTCCTCGGGCATAGTCCCATTCCCTTTGATGACTTCTCAACCGCCTCTCTAGGTAGGCCTTTTGTAAGCGGATCCGATACATTATCTTTTGACTTTACATAGTCAATTGTGATAATTCCACTGGAAAGTAGTTGTCTAACGGTATTATGCCTTCGTCGAATGTGATGAGATTCCCATTATACATAACGCTCACATCTTTTCCTATTGCCGCTTGACTGTCGCAATGTATGTGTCACACCACTTTTTTTACTTACACCCCTGGAAAGGGGTATAAAGGAGTTTTCCCAATTAAAGGACAATCGAAATGAGATTTATTTATTTAAAGAATTTAGAGTCGCCACTTGGGAGATTTATGGTGTCCCAAGTCACCGTTTCAAATCCTAAATCGAGGAATATGTTGACTCTGTATCACAGTCCGCGAACTAGAAATCCAGGTAAGAAATTCTGTTAACCCGGAAGAAGGTGTTAGGTATTCCCGAGTTCCGCAGTTCTAGTATGGTCGCTCAACTGTTATTATTGGCCTATTATCTGATTTTAGTACATGTTCAAAACCTATGTGTATTTTACCTTTAAAACTGCTTTTATTCATTTTAAAGAAGATTTAACGTCGTCTAAAATATGTATTTGGATCACGTCACATGAAATGCACCTGTAATCCGAAACACATTTTATTCAACATTATTATGATTTGGATTTGGGTCACATGAAATACACACCGAGTTTAAGAAGGTAATATTATTAAATTAACGCGCCTAAAGCAACTACGCATTTTTAACTTTGCGAGGGCCATGGAAATTTGCTAAATGGCATGCCTCGAATTCTAAGGATTTAAACAAAAATTTATTAGAATGAGGGCCATGCAATTGTCATTTTGTTCGGCACGGCGCACCTCAAATTATTCTACTTAAAAGGGAATTCAGACTAATTCATGAGGGCCATAAACTATGTTTGGTCTAATATGGCTCGCCTCCAATCTACTTCAAAGATATATATATAAAATACTTAAGGGAATTAAGACTATTTCTATTTAGTTTTGAGCCAATTGTTATTCAAAGGATACCGAGCTTGATGACAGGCCCAACAACTCATCATAATCTCGACTTAGAGACAAAGAATCGAGAGATTGCCCCCAAAAGCAGTGGACTTCCGTTCAACTTAAAATGATTTTGATACTCAAGCCCAAAAGAGGCTCAAATATCGCAAGGCATGGGTAGTAGGCGGAGAGCTAAGAATTGAACCCCATTAAAAGGCAAACGTATATGTAAATCAATCAATGCTTTAAGCACTATTACTATCACCACTAAAATGGGCTTGTGCAATCATCAATCAATGCAAAAATGTAACATGCAACACTTTAAACTTATATCCATAATTGATTGACCTTATACATACAAAGAACTCAGTATCAAACTCACAGGCTTTCAAATTTGATTTTAAATTAAAGTTAAACCTACAGCCCTTTGAACATATTTAAAAAAGAACTTATGTACAAACATGGACACCACTAAGCTAAAACACCCTTGAAATCAATAAATCAAATCCCAGGCTTGTGTGCAAGTGGATCTGAATATGCGATGCACAAAACCAAGCCCAGTCTGTGCTTGAGAGCCCAAGTATGTCCAAGCTCAAAATCAAAAGATCAGACTCAAAATCGAGTCCAGACCAGCAGCAAATCTGCCATATTCAACATGCTAATTCTTCATAATACCACCTCACTTACACGTTTAATGTTAACTAAAGCAACTTAGCAACATAATCTTGTAATTTAATAGCACATGACCGATCTAAAACTAGTTGATACATCTATCAATATATATCAATCCATTAACTATTCACTCTAACACATGGCAACCATTAAATCTAACAATAGCCTTATTATAATTCCAATCTAAAGCTCAAAGTCTTGAAATACAAATTCACATTAAACATGCTGAGAAAAGCAATTGATACTACGAGTTAAGAAATAAACTAAGTAGGAAGAACATCTGGTATCAGGAAAACATAATCTTCATTTCCTCTCCAATAAAACAACCCATAAACTATTTCTACATGCTTGGATAAGGGATAAGTACCTGGAGATGAAAAAGAAAATAGGATTTAGGGATTAGTAGCCTTAAAGCAAGGGTCAGCAATAGTAACACCCAGATTCAACAATAAAGCCAATGAAATTAGCCTAGAAATCTAATGGAACAGTGACTTTTGGCAAAACTTGAACCAGCAAACTTTCAACCACCAAGTATCAATCCATTTCGCATTCAAATGAGTTAAAATAGTTTCAGGGGTTGAAAAGAAATTGAAAATCACTCAGAATCCAATGAAATAGTAGCAATTTTTGTTTTGTGTTTTTTTTGAAATTTGATCTCTAATCAGTATTTAACCTCAAGATTCCCTCTTTTTTGTCTTCTCTTTCTATTAATTCTTAAACTCCAGACCTTAGACTTGTTCTTAATTCTCTCTTCTCAATCTCTCAGCCTATATCAATGTGTCTCTCTCTATATCAATGTGTGTTCACCTAAACCACAGACTATCTCTCAGTTATATACCCTTCATTCTCTCCCCTCTGAATTCTATATCCTGCCTTTAATTCTGTATTTTCAGCTTTTTTAAGGGGTATTGGGATAGTGTCATCTCCACTACAACTCATTTTTCATTTTTAATCCTCCACTAACTTAGTGCTTATTATTTAAATAGCCGTTGTACCACTAACATTTGCTAGTGCCCCCCACTTCAATTATTAGCAGACCCCTAAGTTAAACCCCCTACAGTTCTAATTCATTCAATTTGAAGTTCTGAACATTTACTGTCACGACCCGGATTTTTCACCCTTGGGAGTCGTGATGATGCCTACAAATAAGAGCTAGGCAAGTCAAATTTAATTACTTTTTCATTAATAACCTTATCCGTTTCAACAATTATCAGCAATAATACAAAAGCAACGAAATTCAATAATAAGCGGAAGTCTTAATATTTTAGAAACTGAATAGAAATGCGAAAAAATTCAATAACGCCTCTACCCAAGACTGGTGTCACAATAATCACGAACTGCTAAGAATACTACATACAAACGTCTGAAAGAGAACATAAACTGTTTGTCTCGAATACAATGAGATAACAGACAAAATAAAGGATAGAGGAGACATCGGGCTTGCGGACGCCTGCAAGGCTACCTCGGGTCTTGCTGGACTGAAGGCCTACTCCCACACTACTGCTGCTGCTGCGGACCAAGACCTGGATCTTTGCAAAAGAGCACAGAGCGTAGTATCAGCACAACCGACCCCATATGCTGGTAAGTGTTTGGCCTAACCCCGACGAGGTAGTGATGAGTCTAGGACAAGACTCCAGATAAACCTGTGCACATAAATATACAAGTACAATGGAGAAGTAGCAAGAAAATAACAATTTAAACTGGGGAAGGGAGCATGCTTCAGGGGTAACATATAGAAACAAAATATCAGGAATAATGGTACGTACATCTACAGTTTTACTTATCACAATAACGAAAAGATAAGACAACTTTCATATTCAACTCATCTTGTTGCAGACGTGCAACCCGATCCCATTTCTCAATATCTCGTGGTAGGTGTACCACCCGCTCCCATTTCAATATCACTCGTGGTAAGCGTACCACCCGCTCCCATTTCAATATTACTTGTGGTAGGCATACCACCCGCTCCCATTTGAACATCACTTGTGGTAGGCGTACCACCCTCTCCCATTTTAATATAACTTGTGGTAGGCGTACCACCCGCTCATTTTACTTTTAACACAGTACACAATACAATCCCGGTAAGGGAACAATCAAATTAATACTCTTCCCGTCAAGGGAACAATAACAACAAGTCAAACATCCCGACAAGGGAAAGTCAGCTATAACCAATCCGATTCAACTTCTTCTTGGCACAACTGATATCAATTTTCAGTCATAACTTTCATAGGATCAAACAAGGGTACACAATTAGCAAAATTAAGACTCACGGTCATGCTCGACACCGACGCATGGATACTCGTCACCATGCCCATACGTCATACCCAATACAAAACAAATAGCAATTATGACTCAACTCCTAACCCCTCAAGCTAGGGTTAGACCGAATACTTACCTCGATGCCTTGAATTCCACTCAAACCTCAACTATAGCTTTACCCCGTGATTCCACCTCCAATCCGCTCGAATCTAGCCAAAACTTATTTAATTACTTTAATAAACACTAAATGAATCAATTTGAATGCATAAAAATGAATTTCTCAAAGTTTTAACCAAAAATTCCAAAATCGCCCCCGGGCCCACGTGGTCAAAACCTGAGGTTCGAACCAAAACCCGGTTACCCATTCCCACAAGAACTCAAATATGTGATTTGTTTTGAAATCGGACCTCAAATTGAGGTCCAAATCCCCAATTTTAGAAAAACTTAGGTTCTACCCAAAAAACCCCATTTCACCCATGAAAATCCTTGATTTTAAGTGGAAAACATGTTAAATGATGTTAATGATTTAAAGAATTGAGTAAAAATCGACTTACAAATGATTTGGAAGAAGTTTTGTTCTTAAAAAATTGCCTATGGAGTTTGGGTTTTAAAAGAATGGTGAAAAATGGTGTAAATTCGACGAAGTATAAAATTTGCTGAGCCTCAAATGTGGGAATTACGAACTGGGGTTCGCAATTGCGAACCCCGACCAAATATGGAAAATGCGAACCAGGGTTCGTATTTGCGCAGTGTTCGCATTTGCGAACAAAAGGTCACATTTGCGACCTGGCCATCCTTCGCATTTGTGGACAAAAGGTCGCATTTGCGACCTGGCCTTCCTCGCATTTGCGATCCAAAAGGTCGCATTTGCAACCCAGTGCAATTTCCCCATTTCTTGCATTTGCGAGCTCGCATTTGCGAGAACTTCTTCGCAAATGCAAAGATACCAGAACTGAAGACCAGTTTTTTTTTTCTAAGTTCAAAATGCACTCCGACACCTATCCAAAACTCACCCGATCCCTCGGGGCTCCAAACCAAATATGCACATAACCTCAAAAACATCCCACGAACTTATCCGTGCGATCAAATCGCCAAAATAACATAATATACATCGAATCAAGCCTCAAAACTCATGATTTCTTCCAAATTCTCATAAAACATCAAATTTCCATTTTAAGTCCGAAACACGTCAAACGACATCCGTTTTGAACCAAACTTTACAAAAAGCGCTTAAACCATATAAGACTTGTACCGCGCGTCGGAACCAAAATACAGGCCCGATACCATAGTCTTTTAATCAAATTTCATTTCCAATTTCCTTAATTATTTCCAGAAAATAATTTCACACAAAAATTTATTTCTCGGGCTTGGGACCTCGGAATTCAATTCCGGGAATACGCCCAAGTCCCATATTTTCCTACGGACCCTCCGGGACCGTCAAATCACGGGTCCGGATCCATTTATCCCAAATATTGACCGAAGTCAAATTTATTTATTTTAATATCAAAATTTAACATTTTTCTTACACAATTCATATTTAAGCTTTTCGGCTATGCGCCCGGACTGCGCACGCAAATTGAGGCAACCCTAAATGAGATTTTCAAGGCCTTGGAAGTACAGAATGGGTAAGAAAACAAGTTATTACCCTTTGGGTCTTCACATTCTCCACCTCTAAAATAATCGTTCGTCCTCGAACGGACAAAAGAAAGAAGTACCTGAGTCGGGAAAAAGATGAGGATAACGACTCCGCATATCAGACTCGGACTCCCAGGTCGATACCTCAGGAGGCTGACCTCTCCACTGGACACGAACAGAAGGAAAACTCTTGGATCTCAACTGACGAACTTGCCGGTCTAGAATAGTTACCGGTTCCTCCTCATAAGACAAGTCCTTGTCCAATTGGACAGTGCTGAAATCTAACATGTGGGTTGGATCGCCGTGATACCTCCGAAGCATGGATACATGAAAAACTGGATGCACGGCGGATAAGCTAGGCGGCAATGCAAGTCTATAAGCCACCTCTCCCACTCGATCAAGAATCTCAAACGGACCAATGAACCTAGGGCTAAGCTTGCCCTTCTTTCCAAATCTCATCACGCCCTTCATAGGCGACACTCGGAGCAATACCCGCTCACCAACCATAAATGCCATATCCCACACCTTGCAATCTGCATAACTCTTTTGCCTAGATTGAGCTGAACGAAGCCTTTCCTGAATGATTGTCCAAGGCCTCCTGAACCAAATCTGTACCCAGCAACTGAGCCTCTCCCGGCTCAAATCCTCCAACCGGAGACCTACACCGCCTACCATATAAAGCCTTATAAGGAGCCATCTGGATGCTCGACTGGTAGCTGTTTTTGTAGGAAAACTCCGCTAAAGGCAAGAACTGATCCCACGAACCTCCAAAATCAATAACACAAGATCGAAGCATATCCTCTAGAATCTGAATAGTCCGCTCGGACTGCCCGTCCGTCTGGGGATGAAATGATGTGCTCAAATCTACCCGTGTGCCCAACTCTTGCTGAAATACTCTCCAGAAGCGCGAAGTAAACTGCGTACCCCAATCCGAAATGATAGACATGGGCACACCATGAAGGCAAACAATCTCCTGGATATAGATCTCAGCAAACCTATTAGAGGAATAAGAGACTGCTACAGGAATGAAATGTGTTGACTTGGTCAGCCTATCAATAATAACCCATATCGCATTGAACTTCTTCCGAGTCAGCGGAAGTCCAGTAACAAAATCCATAGTAATCCACTCCCACTTCTACTCGGGAAGCTCAATCCTCTGGAATACACCACCAGGCTTCTAATGCTCGTACTTAACCTGCTGACAATTCAAACAATGAGCCACATATGCCACAATATCCTTCTTTATTCTATGCCACCAGTAATGCTCCCGCAAATGCTGATACATCTTGGTTGTGCCCGGATGAATAGAGTACCTGGAACTATGGGCCTCCTCTAAAATTAACTCTCAAAGCCCATCCACATTGGGCACACAAACTCGCCCTTGCAATCTCAAAACTCCATCCGCATCTAAGGTAACCTGCTGGGCACCTGCACGCTGCACCGTGTCTCTAAGGATACACAAATGGGGATCATCAATTTGCTGATCACGGATACGCTCCAATAATGAAGAAAGAGCGACCGTGCAAGCTAACACACGACTGGGCTAAAAAACATCCAGTCTCACGAACTGGTTGGCTAAAGCTTGAACATCCAAAGCAAGCAGCCTCTGACTGACTGAAATATAAGCATGACTGCCCATACTGGATGACTTCCTACAGAAAGCATCGACCACTACATTGGCCTTTCCCGGATGATATAAAATAGTGACATCATAATCCTTCAGCAACTCCAACCACCTTCTATGCCTCAAATTCAACTCCTTTTGCTTGAACAAGTACTGAAGACTCTTGTGATCAGTGAACACCTCACATGTCACGCCATGCAAATAGTGCCTCCAAATCTTCAATGCATGAACAATGGCTGCCAACTCTAAATCATGCACTGGATAGTTCTTCTCATGAATCTTCAACTGTCTCGAAGCATAGGCGATGACCTTGCCATCCTGCATCAACACTTCTCCAAGCCCAATACGGGAAGCATCACAATAAACTGTATAATGCCCTGAACCTGTGGACAAAACCAACACCGGTGCCGTAGTCAGAGCTGTCTTGAGCTTCTGAAAGCTCGCCTCACACTCATCTGACCATCTGAACTGGGCACCTTTCTGGGTCAATCTAGCCACTGGGGCTGCAATAGATGAAAATCCCTCCACGAACCGTCGATAGTAGCCTGCCAACCCCAAGAAACTCCGAATCTCTGTAGCCGATGCTGGTCTAGGCTAGTTCTTGACTACCTCTATCTTATTTGGGTCCACCTGAATACCCTCTGCTGATACAACGTGGCCCGGAAATGCAACTGAACCCAACCAAAATTCACACTTCGAGAACTTAGCATATAACTGACTATCCCTTAGAGTCTGAAGAACCACTCTAAGGTGCTGCTCGTGCTCCTCCTGGCTGCAGGAGTATATCAATATATCATCAATGAACACTACCATGAATGAATCCAAATAAGGCCTGAACACTCGGTTCATCAAGTCCATGAAAGCTGCTGGGGTATTTGTCAACCCGAATGACATAACCAAGAACTCATAATGCCCGTACCTAATGTGGAAAGCTTTCTTAGGGACATCGAATGCCCTAATCCTCAACTGATGGTAACCAGATCGCAAGTCAATCTTGGAAAATACCCTGGCACCCTGAAGCTGGTCGAACAAATCATCAATCCTTGGCAATAGATACTTATTCTTGACCGTTACCTTGTTCAATTGCCAGTAATCAATACACATCCTCATTGACCCATCCTTCTTCTTGATAAATAACACCAGCGCACCCCAAGAAGAGACACTTGGTCTAATGAAACCCTTCTCAAGAAAATCCTGCAGCTGTTCTTTTAGCTCCTTCAACTTTGGCGGGGTCGTACAATATGGCGAGATAGAAATGGGCCGAGTGCCTGGAACCAGATTAATGAAGAAGTCAATATCCCTGTCGGGTGGCATACCCAGCAGGTTAGAAGGAAAAATATCAGGGAACTCATGAACAACGGGCAAAGAATTGATAGAGGGAACCTCGGCACTGGAATCCCAAACATAAGCTAAATAAGCCAAACACCCCTTCTCGACCATATGCCAAGCCTTCACAAACGATATGACACTGTGGGTAGAATGACCCGGAGTTCCTCTCCACTCTAAATGAGGCATACCCGGTAAAGCTAAGGTCACAGTCTTGGCATGACAGTCCAAGATAGTGTGATAGGGTGATAACCAGTCCATCCCTAATATAATATCAAAGTCTACCATATGTAAAGGCAACTGATCAACACAAGTCTCCATACCCCCAATCACCACAACACAAGAGCGATGGACTCCATCGACCATGATGGAATCACCCACCGACGTAGACACATAAACAGGAATACACAATGCATCACTAGGCATGATCAAATACGGGGCAAAATAGGATGACACATACGAATACGTAGACCCCGGATCAAACAACACTAAAGCATCTCTATCACATACCAGGACCGTACCTGTAATGATTGCATCTGAAGCCTTTGCCTCGGGCCTAGCCTGAAGAGCATAACATCGGGGTTGGGCCCCACCACTCTGATCTGCCTCTTTGGGATAGCCTACTGCTGGCCGGCTTCCATCTCTGGCAGTTTGAGCTCCACCTCTATGACCTTTACCTCCACCTCTAGTACCTCTACCCCCACCTCTAGCTGGATGGGTGGCATGTGGAACATCTGGTGCCTGAATCATAGGACGGGGACCCTGCTGATGAGAACTGCTTGAAGCTCAAGGGCAATACCTAGAAATGTGCCTCTTGTTGCCACAAGTTAAACAAACCCTCGGTGGATGGCCCGGAAGCTCTGAAGCGGCGGTGCAGTGATAGGTGCTGATGGTGCACTGTAAGACTGCTGGTTGGAATACTGCCCACAAAAACCACGATCACCTGGGGCACCCTGAGAAACCTGGAGGGCTGACTGGAAAGGCCTAGAAGGCTGACCCCTATCATACGAATCTCTACCTCTAGATGAGGCACCACTGAATCGGCCTGACTGACGGGGTCTCTTGTCTGCTCTATGACCACCCCCCTGTGGCAATACCATCTCGATCCTCCAGGACACCTTGGCCACCTCCTAAAAATTGATATCGCTCCCCGCCTCCCTAGCCATCTGGAGATGAGTAGGCTGAATGAGTCCATCAATAAATTTTCTCTCTCCCTCTCAGTGGGGAGTATGACAATAGCATGGTGAGCCAACTCAATAAACCTGGTCTCGTACTGGGTGACTGACATGGACCCCTAATGGAGATGCTCGAACTGCCTTCGATAGGCCTCACACTATGTGATAGGGAGAAACTTGTCCAGAAACAACACTGAAATCTGATCCTATGTCAAGGCTGGAGACCCTACTGGTCTAGCTAAAAAGAAATCCCTCTACCAAGTCTTGGCGGATCCAGATAGGCGAAATGCAGTGAAATCAACTCTATTGGACTCAACAATACCCATGTTCCGAAGAACCTCGTGGCAGCTGTCCAGATAATCCTGAGGATCCTCGATAGGTGCACCGTAAAAGTAGTAGTGAAGAGCTTGGTGAACCTGTCCAATCTCCACAAAGCATCGGCAGACATATCTGCCCCATCACCTACCTGGGCTACCACACCCGCTGAGCTGCTCCAACTGGCAGAACTGTGGGAGCCGGAACCTGGGGAGCTACCTGCTCTGGAGTGCGAGTAGCAGGAGTCTGGGCCCCTCCTCCATCCTGAGAGACAACTGGTGCTACAGGAAGCAAACACGCTCAGGTAACACTCTCCATGAGGCCCACCAATCAGGCCAAAGCATCTTAAAGAACTGGAGTAGCAATAAACCCCTCTGGGAACTGAGCTGGGCCCACCGGAACTGCTGGGGCTGGGGCTGGGGCTGGGGCTGGAACCTCCATGTCAAATTCAACTTGAGGCTCCACCACTGGTGCTGCTGCTCGCGGCTGGCTGAGCTCTGCCCCTACCTCGGCCTCTATCACGGCTCATCCTCTGCCCCAAGCGGGAGCTGCCTGGGGATCGGACTGTAGATCGGAAGAAGAGGAAGCACGTGTTCTCGCCATCTACGAAAGAACAGAGTAGAAGTTCAATTAGTATTGAGAAACCAAATCACACGACAAGGAAGAACAAAAGTGAAACTTTTCCTAACTCGGTAGCCTCTGGGGGATAAATACAGACGTCTCCGTACCGATCCCTCAGACTCTACTAAGCTTGTCCATGAGTTGTGAGACCTATGAAACATAGAGCTCTGATACAAACTTGTCACGATCCCGATTTCCCACCCTCGGGAGTCGTGATGGCGCCTACTAATAAGAGCTAGGCAAGCCAAATTGAATTACTTTTTCATTAATAACCTTATCCCTTTCAATAATTATCAGCAATAATACAAAAGCAGCAAAATTTAATAATAAGCGGAAGTCTTAATATTATAGAAACTGAATAGAAATGCGAATTCAACAAAGCCTTTACCCAAGACTGGTGTCACAATACTCGCGAACTGCTAAGAATACTACATACAAATGTCTGAAAGAGAACATAAACTGTTTGTCTTGAATACAATGAGATAACAAACAAAATAAAGGATAGAGGAGATGCCGGGCCTGCGGATGCTTGCAAGGCTACCTCGGGTCTCGCTGGACTCCCACACTACTGCTGCTGCTGCTGACCAAGACCTGGATCTGTGCAAAAGAGCACAGATCGTAGTATCAGCATAACCGACCCCATGTGCTGGTAAGTTTCTGCATAACCTCGGAGAGGTAGTGACGAGGCCAGGACCAGACTCCAACTAAACCTATGCAGATAAATATACAAGTACAATAGAGAAATAGCAAGAAAATAACAATTTAAACTAGGGAAGGGAGCATGCCTCAGGGGTAATAGATAGAAACAAAATATCAGGAATAATGGCACGTACATCTACAGTTTTACCTATCACAATAATGAAAAGATAAGACAACTTTCATATTCAACTCATCTTGTTACAGGCGTGCAACCCGATCCCATTTCTCAATATCTCGTGGTAGGCGTACCACCTGCTCCCATTTCAATATCACTCGTGTTAGGCGTACCACCAGCTCCCATTTCAATATCACTTGTGGTAGGCGTACCACCCGCTCCCATTTCAATATCACTTGTGGTAGGTGTACCACCTACTCCCTTTACTTTCAACACAGTACACAATACAATCCCGGCAAGGGAACAATCAAATTAATACTCTTCCCGTCAACGGAACAATAACAACAAGTCAAACATCCCGACAAGTGAGAGTCGGCTATAACCAATCCTATTCAACTTCTTCTTGGCACAATTAATATCAATATTCAGTCACAACTTTCATAGGATCAAACAAGGGTACACAATTAGCAAAATTAAGACTCACGGTCATGCTCGACACCGACGCATGGATACTCGTCACCATGCCCATACGTCGTACCTAACAAAAAACACATAGCAATTATGACTCAACTCCTAATCCCTTAAGCTAGGCTTAGACCGAACACTTACCTCGATGCCTTGAATTCCACTCAAACCTCAACTATAGTTTTACCTCATGATTCCACCTCCAATCCGCTCGAATTTATTCATAAATTACTTAATTACTTTAATAAACACTAAATGAATCAATTTGAATGCATAAAAATGAATTTCTCAAAGTTTTGCCCAAAAATTTCAAAATCGGCCCCGGGCCCACATGGTAAAAACTCGAGGTTCAAACCAAAACCTGGCTACCCATTCCCCCACGAACTCAAATATGTGATTTGTTTTGAAATCGGAACTCAAATTAAGGTCCAAATCCCCAATTTTAGAAAAACCTTGGTTCTACCCAAAACCCCCAATTTCACCCATGAAAATCCTAGATTTTAAGTGGAAAACATGTTAAATGATGTTAATGATTGAAAGAATTGAGCAAAAATCGACTTACAAATGATTTGGAAGAAGTTTTGTTCTTGAAAAATCGCCTATGGAGTTTGGGTTTTGAAAGAATGGTGAAAAATGGTAAAAATTCGACTAAGTATAAAATTTGCTGAGCCTCAGATGTGGGAATTGCGAACTGGGGTTCGCAATAAATGCAAACTAGTCATGAAATCCCAGTTTTCTCATTTGCGAACAAAAGGTCGCATTTGCGACCTGGCCATCCTTCGTATTTGCGGACAAAATGTCGCATTTGCGACCTGGCCACCCTCGCATTTGCGATCCAAAAGGTCGCATTTGCGACCCAGTGCACTTTCCCCATTTCTCGAATTTGCGATCAACGGCTCGCATTTGCGAGAACTTCTTCACAAATGCGAATATACTAGAACTGAAGACCAGATTTTTTTTCTAAGTTCAAAATGCACTCCAACACCTATCCAAAACTCACCCGAGCCCTCGGGGCTCCAAACCAAATATGCACACAACCTCAAAAATATCATACGAACTTATCCGTGCGATCAAATTGCCGAAATAACATCATATACATCGAATCAAGCCTCAAAACTCATGATTTCTTCCAAATTCTCATAAAGCATCAAATTTCCATTTTAAGTCCGAAACACGTCAAACGACGTCCTTTTTCAACCAAACTTTACAGAAAGCGCTTAAACCATATATAAGACTTGTACCGGGTGTCGAAACCAAAATACGGGCCCGATACCATAGTCATTTAATCAAATTTAATTTCCAATTTCCTTAATTATTTCCAGAAAACAATTTCACACCAAAATTTATTTCTCGGGCTTGGGACCTCAGAATTTGATTCCGGGCTTACGCTCAAGTCCCATATTTTCCTACGGACCCCCTGGGACCGTCAAATCACGGGTCCGGGTCCATTTATCGAAAATGTTGACCAAAGTCAAATTTATTCATTTTAATTTCAAAATTTAGCATTTTTCTCACAGAATTCATATTTAAGCTTTTCGACTACGCGCACGGAATGTGAACGCAAATTGAGGCGACCCTAAATAAGGTTTTCAATGCCTCGGAAGTACAAAATGGGTAAGAAAATAAGTGATGACCCTTTGGGTTGTCACATTTACAGACTCAAATGAAAATCATTTGGGAAATTAGAATCAAATGGTAAATACAAACATTATCGATTGAATACAGAAGCTAATTAATAGACCTAAAATGAAAGCATAAACACAAAAAAACCAACTATATTGAAGCGGGAAACTAAAATTAAGGGAACTACAAATAGATGAACATAACCTAAGTCAAAGAAATTAAGTCTAAAGCTAATCGTAACCTCAATCAGAGTATGGATCAATCAAAATATGTAGAAGAAAAGAAGAAGAGGCAGAGGTAAAGCTAGTTTAAAGATGAGTAGAAAATAGTAAAGGGAACTTATCGATTAGACTCTGAAAACATCACTTGCTATCATGATTCACACGGAACTGATACTAATCGCTTGTTCTTGTAAAGAACAGGTGAGCAGTATCAGTTTCGTAAGGAATTAGTCTTCTAATCATGGAACGCTAAGGGCTTGGACCAATATATGTCACTGGGTTCATGAAAATCAAATTTTGAACCTCTAGGACTTGACCTTAGATTTGATATTCGAGAAGTTTTGGTAAGATTCGAAGGATTCTATGGTGTAAAGATGGGGGTGATTGTGTAATTTAGGGTTTGGGATCCGAACTTCGATTGAAAATTCGAAGGATTCAGCTAAGATTCGAAGGAAATGGTTTGGGGGTTTGGAATGGGGAGGTGAAGAGGAACATATGGTGTAAATTTGGAAGGGATTGGACTATCGAAACTGCCGTGAGGCGATTTTTGGTGGGCGGAGCAAGGCAGAGATGGTGATGGTTTTGGGGGCGACGGGTATCTAGGGTTAGGGGTGAGGGAGATGAGAGACGAGATGGGGGGGG